>JAPQRP010000005.1:4647165-4660463 GCA_037367295.1 Apogon hyalosoma
CTGCTCCACACTGCACAGCCTTTTTCATTAGGAGGTATAGAAGGTTCTTTTCTGTGGCTGGATTATTGCACCTCATCACCTACAATAACCTGGACTTCTACCATCCTTTCCCACCAGACTCTGACCACTGTACCAAGTTTTTCTGTTTGTTCCCCTTTCTTTCTTTCTGTTAATAAATCTGTTTCTCCCTTCAGCACCATGCATTTGAGTCCTATCATTCACACCGCATGGTAGGTTAGTGTTAGTGATGCATGGATGCAGGGTAACCCCTGGGGGGTTACCTGCAGGTAGGGTCAAAACATGTCACTTTATTTGTGGGGTGGGTCAAATAATTCCGCAAAAGTGGGACCTGGGTTGCCCCCCCCCACATGCGCATCATTAAAAATAAATCCCATACAGGACTCTGCTGCTTTCTTTCAGCTTTAGTCTGCATGTTCCAGGTAGAGTGGGGACAAGAAGCCGACTGTAAATGACAAGTGACCAGATGTGACAGACCGTGAAGTGTCCTATGATGCCACCAGCTAAAATTGCTTGAGCGAAATAAATCAATTTGATATCAATCCGACATTGACAAAGACATCAACGAAGGGAATTTTATCCAGAATTTTTATATGTTTTAGTTTGTTTTGTAAGTACACAATACAGTTGTTATTATAAGTTCACTTTATTTGGAATAATAAGCATATAATGTAAGCAATACTAAGTATCTGTTGCAATAATAAGCATTTGTTGCATTTAGAAATGATGGGCACATCCAAAATTCAAAATAGGCTTTACACATATTCAGTACTTAGCATTTTGGACAGTTCACAGTTTGCATATTTGTTCCACTCCTCACTTGTATCTGCAAGTACTACTTTATCCTTAGTTCAGTGGTGTTACAGTTTATTTTTTATTTTATTTTTTTTCTCCAACCTTTGCAGGTACGGCACTCGTCCTGGCTCGTCTTCCTCTGGAGAAAATCGCTGAATGTCTCAGTGACCTCTGTGCTGTTCAGGTCATGGCCCTGAAAAAGGTCAGAGGACTTTGACTAATTTATTTTCAAATAGTTTATATAAAAATAAAACAGTAAAACTCATGAGAATTTTCATATATACCTCAAAAGTAACAGAACACTTTGTGTTTTTATTCTTAGCTTTTAGCTGAAGAATCAACGAATGGTAAATCAGCGGATCCCACCGTCTGGCTTGACAGACTTGCTGTTATTTTCAGGTGAGATTTTACATGTTCATTTACATGTAGTCAAATTACAACCAAATAATGTTGAGCTGACATTGAGCTGTTTGTTTTCAGACACACTAACCCCATTGTAGAAAACGGACAAACACACCCCTGTCAGAAAGTCATCCAGGAGGTAATCACCTCAAACACACACACTTGCATTTGAAAGCAACTGTTTTAATGAAGTTATGTGACTCCTTGTGTGAGTTGGTTGCACATACCGTATCAACTTGTTTTTAACACTTTTTCCTTGTGTTGTGACCTCCTTAGATCTGGCCTGTACTCTCAGAGACTCTGAACACTCATCAGGCTGATAACAGAATCGTGGAGCGCTGCTGTCGCTGCCTTCGCTTCGCTGTGCGATGTGTTGGAAAAGGCTCCGCCTCCCTACTGCAGCCACTGGTCACTCAGGTGAGTCCTACCTACTCACACCTGTTGAAAAGATGGGCTTAATGAGCAGTATGTGTACATATTTCTCACCATGTTGACCATGTATTTGTTGTCCAGATGGTGAGTGTGTACCAGGTGTATCCACACTCCTGCTTCCTTTACCTGGGCAGCATCCTGGTGGACGAGTATGGCATGGAGGAGGGCTGCAGGCAGGGGCTGCTCGACATGTTACAGGTCAGTAGCATAGGGCTGCCCCCATTGGGCAATGACATTATCATTTACACAGCTGATTTTCAAGTAATAATGCATGTTGGACAGTATTTCCTGTCAATTACATAAACTATAGTGACGTGCCGTTGTCTTAATGTGCCCCATTACCGGTCATGATGAACTCAAAATATTTTCACGTTTCTTATAATGAAAGACTGTAAGGTGTTTTGTACGCTTTTTCTCATTAGCAACTCCTTCAGGTTGAAGTGAACTTTTTTTAGTGTTGATAGGCTGTAAAGAATCACTATAAATGCATTTACTGTCACTAGGTTAGCAACAGTAACATTAAAAACAACCCATAATGCAATTCTCTTTGTAAAATATTGTATTTACACTGGTACTTAACATCTAGAAACAAAGGCTTACATTAACCCTGTGTTACTGCTTAGGCTTACATTAGCCCAACTAAATGCACCGTTAGTTAGGCTCATCATTAATGAGTGACTTCCTTTCTGGATGCACTTCAGATTAAAAATGTATTTGTTAAACATTTATTAGCACTGTTGTGTGTTTTTTTTGTAATGTATCACAGTGTGAAAAATGTCACGTCTAATGTTACTAAAGGCACTCAGTAACAATTAGTGACAATTAGCTGATTAATCATTGGGAATAATGACTTATAGTCCAGTAAAATATCAACCTAGGCATTAAATAGATAACTGAAAATGCATTGTTTACAAAACTAACAAGATTAATGTTAAAGAGAAAATGTCTTCAGTTTCCTTGTCTCTGTCCCTTTGCTTTTATACACGTGACTAGTTATTTGTGTGGGTATGAGAACTTTGTTTTGTAGCTGTTCCAGTTTTATACCAGCAGATGACAAGTACTTATTTGGGATCCCTTTTAACAGCAAGTGCCCTGTACATACACATTTTTTGGAACATTCCTCAAGAGGAAAGAAATCCTACAAATCTAGGTCCACTAAAAAAACTTGCACAAAACAGCTAACCTCACCTTGAAGGTTAGGGAAAGGTAAACACACTTTTTGTCAGATAAATGACTAATACACCTGCCTGCCAGGTCAACCATAATCTGATGATGATGATGAGGTTTCCCCTCTCCCCAGGCTTTGTGTATGCCGACCTTCCAGCTGTTGGAGCAGCCGAATGGTTTGAGGAATCACCCCGACACTGTAGATGACCTGTTCAGATTGGCCACCAGGTGAGATCTAAGGTCTCCTGAACTTATGCTGTTATCCTATAAGGTGAGACGTTCAGGTGTAACCCTCTAGTGTCTCTGTCCACAGGTTTGTCCAGCGGAGTCCTGTCACTTTACTCAGTAGCAGCATCATTGTTCACATCATCCAGTGCGCTATCGCGGCCACCTCACTCGATCACCGAGACGCCAACTGTAGTGTCATGAAGTTTGTCCGAGACCTGATCCACAGCGGGGTTGCCAACGATGTGAGTTATTCAGAACAAAAAACCAGGAAAATAAAATAGCTTTGGGAATATTTAAGTAGAAGGCTGGTCATTGCTTTTACTGCTTTAACAGCAGGAACCAAACTGCTTATATGCTCAAAAAATGTCTTATTTGCGACCAATGGAGGGAATCTGATCAGTATCAATACATGCACCACTGTCTGTACTGAAAAAGTATGTTCTGACCACTTCAAGCTGTCTTCTATCTGAAGTGTTGAATTTAATATGTTATAACATGTTATAATTCTTGCTCTGCAGCACGAGGAGGACTTCGAGGTGAGGAAGCAGCTGATTGGGCAGGCCATGGAGCAGCACGGCCAGCAGCTCATCACCCAGCTCATGCACTCATGTTGTTTCTGTCTGCCACCGTACACTCTGCCCGACGTTGCAGAGGTGCTGTGGGAAATCATGGTGTTCGATCGGCCGGTCAGTAAACCTACCGACAAACTGCTGCTCAGGTTTGTATCACCTACCTGTCGCTCACATCTGACTGTTGTTGATGTTGCAGACGTTCTGCCGTTGGTTGGAAAATGCTCTGAAGGGTTTACCTAAGGAGACGTCAGGTGGGGCGGTGACGGTGACACACAAACAGCTCACAGACTTCCACAAACAGGTTACCAGGTGAGTAACATTGAAACACATCAGAAATGCCACTAAAAACTTCTACCTGCAGCTGTTCTAAAATCCTCAAGTTATTTTCAGATTTTGTATTGTCAGCAGGTGTTAAAGCATCTGTGTAACATGAATACTATGTTTTAAAGGTCAGATACTACAGCGTTTTAACTGGCTGACAGTATTCACATGGTATGTGATACAGTTGCACTAAAGGGCAACGACCACAGCTTGAAATTGAAGCCAGTTTGGTGGAGTCTTTAATACTAGAAAATCACTCACTCACTATCTCCCATTCAGGAAACATCTGCAACTTTATTTGGACCCTTTCCTGGTTGTCCTTCAAAATTTTTCCTATGTGAATAATATTTTAGAGCCAATAGAAGGCTATGATGTCTGCGGTGTGGGCTTTGACAAGTACGAATTGAGTTGAGTTGGACTTTCAGAGCTTCTGTTTTTATGATGAATAATAACAGAAATTTTATTTAATTGTATAGCACATTAAAATCAGCAAGGTAGTGTAATGAGCAAAATGCTGAAACGGTAAAGCCAAACAAATGTAACAAAGTACAAGAAGAGAAGAATCAAGTGATGTGAGAAAGCCAAATGCATAGGCAATATGAGTAAATACATTAAAGGAACTCTACTATATCTCTGCTGTTGTTGTGGTACTGAAGTTACACCAAAAAACAGTGTGAAAGTGTTTTATTACAAAAATATTGCACATTTTATTGTTAATTTGCTACAGTACTTGGCCTGATAGCGCAATTGTGTTACTTAACTTAAAATTAGCATCGAAGTAGTCTATCATTTCTACCAAAACAGTGATAGATCTGCTTAGTGCCTGTTGCACTCCTGATTAAAATTTTAAGACCAGTTGAAAAATTGCATGAATTTACATTTTGCACTGTTGGATCTTAAGAAGGTTCTAAGTAGAGTTTCAATATGCAAAAAGGAAAAATGGGAATGAGACAAAAAATTGAGTAAGCAGTTTATTGAAAACAACAATTAAACTGAAACAGGCTGTTCATCAGCTGATCAAAAGTTAAAGACCACAGCCTTTAAAAGCCAAAATCTGTGCAAAAATGTGGATTCAATGTCATTTTCTGTCAGGTATTCACACTGTCATGACCTCCTGATGGCAAAGGCAAAACACCTTTCTCTCTTTGAACATGGTTGGATTGTTGAGCTGCATAAGCAAGGCCTCTCCTAACGCGCCATCGCTGCAGAGGTTGGACACAGTAAAACAGTCATTTTGAATCCACTGTCTGGAACTAATGTCCATTTTTGTAAACTTCCCTTGCCATCCATCCCAAAAAGTTCTCAATTGGATTTACATCAGGGGAACACACAGGATGGTCCAAAAGAGTGACATTATTCCTGTATAAGTCCTTTGTCAGGTGGACCTTGTGAACTGCAGTGTTGTCCTGTTTTAAACCCAGTCATTCTCACACAGACCAGGGCCCTCAGTCATGAGGGATGCTCCCTGCAACATCTGCACATAACCAGCCGCTGTTTGATGCCCCTGCAAAACCTGAAGCTCCATTGTTCCACTAAAGGAAAAAGCAGATGAATAAAACTTTCTTCCACCTTTCAGTGTCCCATGTTTGGTGCTCTCTTGCAAAGTCTAAACAGGCAATTTTGTGGCGTTGAAGGAAACGAGGCCTTTGAAGACGTTTTTGTTCGTAAAGCCCTTCTCTGGCAGATGCTGTCTGATGATTATTGGGCTGCAGTCAGCACTAGTAACTGCCTTAAGTTGGGTCGAGGATCGTCCCGTGTGTTGACAGACAGCCAATCGGATCTTCCAGCTCAGCACCAGTAAAAATTTTTTGGGTCTACCACTTGATTTTTTTGTTCCATAACCCTCAGGATCTTTTAAGGCATTCACAATGACTGTCTTACTGTGTCCAACCTCAGCAGCGATGGCACGTTGCCACAGGCCTTGCTTATGCAGCTCAACAATCCAACCATGTTCAAAGGAGAGAGCTTTTTACCCTCGGCCACACTGGCTGCAGGGTATTGTCATCAGTTGATTGTCCGTCCGTCCATCCAAAAGCTTTGGCATGTGCTGATAAGTCTGGCCACTAGGTGGCAGTAGTGCACCTGATAAGTCAGGCCGAGGGTTTTCAAGTGCATGTTATGTTTTGTCTTTGCCATCAGGTCATGACAGTGAATCCCTTACAGAAAATGACATTGAATCTACATTTTTGCACAGATTTTGGCTTTTAATGATTGTGGTCTTAAACTTTTGATCAGCTGATTAACAGCCTATTTCAGTTTAATTGCTGTTTTTGCTTACTCCAATTTTTTTTGTCTCACTTCCATTTGTTCTTTTTGCATTTTGAAACTCCTTAAGATCCAACAGTGGAAAATGTAAATTCATGCACACAGCTGTACATTACTGTTATCTAGTGTCCAAAATTAACCTTTTGACTTAAAAAAAACTAAGGGGACAGAGCTTAAAAAAAAAAGTCATGCACCAAGAATATTTTTACTGATCAAATGTATCCATTTTGTGAATTACTTAAGCATTAACTGTTAATAAATGCTGCAGTAAAACAACCTGAAAATGATCAGAGGAACACTCCTGCCTGGGTAGAAGTGAATGTGATATTAAGATTTTAGCATCACATGTAAGAACTAGATAACCTCAATAAGTTTCTACTCCTGGTCTTTATTTAGAAACTTAGAAAAAAAAATACCTTCTCTAATATATGACTTCAATGAAAATTCAGCTTTGGGGCGTTCAGGGACACTGTAATATTAATGAATAGTGAACCTGTCTGTAAGGTGTTCAGGGACGTGTTTAGCAGGTTGGACATTGACTGGCTGTGTGCGCAGCCTGAGGTGGTTTCTGTTCAGACAGGTTCGTGAGGGTGGAACGCAGAAAAACTGGATCACAGTAAAAGAAAGTGGCAGAGTTGAGTTTAGACTTGTCTTGTCTTTGCTCTGAGGAGAAAACTCACCTGGTTTGGCTGGTTTAACAGGAGTCAGTGTGTAATATTCTAACATTGAAACATCCAGGGGCTCATTTATACAAACATAGTTAATGTGGTTGAAGTAAACAAACATTCGGCATATTCGTGCTTAAGATTGGGGAAGAGTAAGGCAGTGTCTTCAATTCTGAATCCACCTCCCATCTTGTACTACACATACAGTAGATACTTATGTTACAGTTATGGATCGTTTGCATACAGGTTACAGCTACTTTGAAAGTGATGATCAAGTGGAAGTGAAGAGAAATTGAATGTGTGCAATGTGTCATCTGGCTTCAGTTTACCTTCGCATCATTTTTGTCACCAGTTTCCCCATCTCCAGCATTTTTTTTTCCTTACAATTGATTGTTTTTACAGATGTTCGTGTAGTCGTATATGCCTTTTTCAAGTGTACACGAAGGTTATAAATGAGGCCCCTGGAATGATGATAAAAGATGTTTACTGAACTTTCAAGGTTTACATCATTTGTGTCTTTCATTACACAGTGCTGAGGAGTGTAAACAGGTGTGCTGGGCCATCAGAGAGTTCACCAGACTGTTTCGATAGCTGTAACGTTTCCATGACAACAGGTAAAAAATTATCAGCTTCATCATCATTGTAGTGCTTGTTTGTTTGTTCATTTATCTGTTTTTTTGTCAACTTGTTTTAATTTCTGTGAAGTCTGCTAGTAAACAATCTGTGACAGAAACAACACCCAGAACATCTAATGACTTTTTAATGTTTACTTCTAGGTAGAAATATTTATTTATAAATAAATGTCATTTTATACATCGTAAAAATCTTGATCTTAAAGTACTGTTGCTTTGTGTTTTGATCCTCAGGTTAAATCTTTTGTTGGCCAACATTCAGAGGTGACGGCAAAAAGCTGCAATTGCAGATGAGAATCCAAAGGGACGCGATGAAGACCGTGATGATGATGATGATAAAGGGAGGCGGACTTTGAATGTGTGACGAGAGAATCACTATGAAGTGGACTCGTAGGTTGACAACTGACAAGCCCCTCCCCCGACCCCCCCACCACCACTACCACCCCCATCCTACCCCTCACCTGCAGCAGGTGTTTGTAGGTGGGCTGGACTGATGAAGTGGGTGTGGCCAGGCTGAAGTGGGCGGAGTTGGACTGATTCAACAGGATGTGCCTGTCTACAGTTTTTAGAGAAGAGAAGATTTATTTTTGTCTTATGAACTCGGTCGTGATGTTTTTGTCGTGCCATAAAAAAAGAGCCAAATCAATCCCATGATGCTCTTTGGCTGAGCGGCTGTCGCTCACCTGGAGGTAGAAAGAGAGAAAGAGGCTTACTTCTGGAAAGTTTGGCGTCACCTTTGACCTTTTAAAATTTTGTTCAATTTTAGTTATGCCACAAAGTGAAGCTGCGACAGAGTGAACTCTGGGAAATGAGACACCATGACATCATTGGTGATGTAGCCTTGTTATAAACAATAAAAACAAGTGACACAACAAACCATGGTGTGTTTGAGTCCTGATGTTAAAGGGTGTTAAAGCAATAAGCAGCTAGTGGCTATGGCAGAGGTTCAACTCCAACACAGTCATCGCTGCTCCCACAAACCTCATTCTTCAGGATCTCATTCAGTTGAGTTTAATAAACAAAGGTTAAGTACGATCCAAGCAACACCAACCAACGTGGACCCAAAGCCATGCCAACCCAAAGGAATCACCCTGTGTTTTCTAGTGCTGGTCTTTCTTGTCAATATGAACACCAACATCAATCCAACAGGGCTGAGTTGGTGCACTGGTTATTATCACTGTCACCTCAACACCAGGAGCTGCAGAGTTCAATTCCTTTCTGGATATGTCCTATGTGAAGTTTGCTTGTTCTCCCTTCATCTGTGTGGGTTCTCTCAAGGTACTCCAGCTTCCTCCTGTCATCCAAAAACATGTAGGTTTATAGGTTAATTGGTCAATCTGAATGGCCTGTGGGTGTGAATGGCTTGTTGCTGTATGTCAGACCTGTGATGAACCAGTGTCACATCCAGGGTGTACACCACCTTCACTTACTGGTAACCTGAATAGACACTGACACCCCTGTGACCCTTTCGAGAACTAACTGGTTAAAAAAAAATGAATGAGTGAAGGGACAAACAACAACTTTGCTCCATACTATTACCAGATCCACCTAAAATTTGGTGTTCACACTGGCACAAAAAGGCAAGGACTGAAATACACAGGGCGATTCATTTGTTTAACAATAAAGAACACAACTTCCTGTTGCCAGAAACACAATGACTATGATTCGGTATCAGTGTGAAAGTAGTAGTCCTGTGAAATTTGGAAAGATCTGATAGTGTGTACTTGAAACCCTTTTTTTCCCACAAAGGCAAAGATCAAAATTAAAAAAAAACCATAAGACAACGTTTAGTCACGTGATGCATATGCAAACTGTGTGGCTTTGTATGTGATATTGTATGGACCTTGTCAGGACCAACATTAAGTTTACTGCACATTTGTTTAGCTTAAGTACTTTTTTCCACTTGTATGTTGTCAGGTGCAGGGTTTCACTTCATTGTGGCTTTGGTTCCAAATTGCATGGGGGTGCTTGGACCCCATAAAATTTACTTGCACTTCTAGTTAATGTTTTTTCCACCTGAATCTAAATAAAAAAACAGTTGTGTCTGACAATACTGCAGTGGTTTTTTTATTGAAATTCTTACAAAAACGCTGATCTCAGATGAGTTTAGAGGCACAGGCTTGTTTTTGTGGACAATGTCAGTGTTAGTAATTTTTTTTTGTGAATTAGCCTCCAAGAGTTTGTTTGAGCCTAAAATCAAAGAGAAGATGGAAGTTTTTTCATCTCTGAAACTGAAACAGTTCAGTGTCAGATGTTCTGCTTGATCAGACTGATCACAAACTGCAGAATCAGTCAGAACTGAGCTGATCAGGATTCCAGTTTAGATGTTGAACACTCTGAGGTGCTGGATCCTGCAGAAGACTCTCCAGATCCCTCCTGGTCCTCTTGGCCCCCCGTGATATGGTTTGACCTTTGTGGCTCAGGGGCCACTTGGGGTCCATGGCCCCTGATTGTGCTGGTTCTGCAGGAGTCTCTGCAGCTCCTTGAACTGCTCCACTGTCTGGTCCTTAACGTCTGGGTTTGAAATCTGCAACCGGATGCTGTCTGTGGACCAACTGAGCTCTCCTGAGAACATCTCCGTTAGGATCCGAGCCACCACAGGAACAACCTGATAGAACAAGAACCAGGGTACAAGGCTATGAGACCACAACACATCTGCTTTATTGGTCAAACATGGCCTTGTGTAGTCCGTCTGTTTTAGTGCCTCCTGTTGGCCCTGTGATTGGGTCACATGATCAGCATCTGACCTGGACAATGATGAGTTTCTTTTCCTTGGGTTTCCTGTCAGGCCAGTCCTCCCCAAAACAGAAAGTGATCTCGAATGGTGGAGGGTTCTCAGTTTCACCCCTCTGAAACAGAATGAGACCTGCAGAAATAGGAAGACATCTGTTTTCGTCTTTTATCAGAAGATGTTTATAACATGTCTGTGTAAAATATAGCTCGAGAATCCAAACTAATGCCAACACACTGAACAGAACAGAATACTTTGTATTAATGTGTAACTTACAGCAAGTGAAAATGTACAACAATGCTATGATTTGTTTCTACTGAACTGTAATGCATGAGACATTTTAATGTGAGCAATGTGAACATTTTTTGAGAATTCAGTTGAATCAAAGTATTAACCAGTGATGTTTACAGGTGATGGTAGATGGATTCTGTTCCCTCTGGACAGTCGGACAGTTTTTCTCCAGTTCCTATAAATATGTTGATGGTTTTACATAAATATACACTTGTATGCTCTGGAGCTTCAGCAGTAGTCAACAGTGAATACTTTAAGCATTAAGTTGAAGTGGGGGACGGACAACACACCTCCACTCAAAATATATTTCACGATATCAGATTTCCACAAATATTAAGGGGAAAAAGGTGTTCTGTTCTGGTCATAGCATCTACACTGAAAAAATCTAAATCTTACCAAGTGTATTTTTCTCATTTCAGATTGGTAGATTTTTTTTGATTAATTCAAGCAAAAAAAAAATCTGCCAATGGAACAAGTGAAAATTATCAAGATCTATCGTCTAAAAATAAGTTCTTATATCTCACTGGAAAGTTACTCTTTAGGTGATTATGTCTTATTTTAAGTGTGATGAGATATTTTGACTATGAATGAGAAAAATACACTTAGTAAGATTTAGATTTTAGCAGTGAATATAATCTTGGACCACAACAGAGTGGTGTTTGAAGAGCTGCTGTCAGTTACATTTGTTATAACATTAGCTAAACATGGTGACACTCAACTTGTGCTAACAATTTTGACATAAAGAAAAATGTACTTGTTGTGATACTGTATACGAAACAGAAAACATAGCAGCATTTTGGAATATAACCTGTTTGAGAAATGTTAATTCTGCTGTCTTTAAAAATGTATTTGGTCTAAAAGTCTAAAAAGTCTGGTTCCACCTGGTCGAGAAGCAAACAGTCAGACCATTAAGGCTCAAGAAGGATTAAAATAGAGCTGGACCAACTCAAGATCATAGCTCAATCAGATCATGTTGTTAAAAAAGTAAATAATTGCACTGTCAAAACTTAGCTTTTATGCTGCTAGTACTTGTGAGTCATTTGCTTATTAATCAATGTAATTATTTACAGAACGTATCGCACATTGGTGTTATTGGTATGTAATATATAAACAAGGAATTATTCTACATCTGTGTCTGCACTAGTCTGAACTTATGATATGCAGTGCATCTGATTCACACAGATATTTAAGAGTTAAGCTTGTTGTGAAAGCATTTTCAATTCATTATAAGTGTGGTGGAACTAACTAGACTATCACCATCAATATTGCAGCTCTATGTACATGAACATGTTGACTAGTGTTTACTTCATTCTAGGTCTTGTCAATATTGTAATAATGTTAGTTCACAATGATGCAAAAGTGCAGAGTTTATAGTCAGATAACAACAAGAAAAGCCATCACACACACAGCCTAAGCCTCCAGAAATCAGACAAAATTAAAAGGAAATGTACGGTTTTGTTGGGACTCACCTAGATTTTATAGGTGAGTTACAGAGGTGTCAAAATTGTGTTTCAGATCATAGATTATGATTCTATCTCAAATGACGGTCACATTTTTGCCTGATCACTCATTGGTTAAAGGTTTAATATATAAGTTCTATGTGATGTGTGCTGTACATCTGAGCTTGTGCGTTTATGTGAAGTTTGTGTTAGGAGTCTGTTGTAGTCGTTTGTGGATAAATTGTTTCTGACAAACACAGGCCTGGGTCTAAGTAAGGTGGGTTTTTTGGGTCACCTTGCAAGAAGTCATTGAGGCTGAAGACCTTGATCTTCTTCTCCCGTTCTATTGGGTTTGGCAGAGCCTGTTCAGGTAGGCCGGGTCCAGACCAGAACACCTTACACTGGCAGAGGCGGATGGCATAGATGTCCTGTTCCCAGATCTCCAGGATCAGACCACGGTCCATCACATCCAGCAGGGCCCCAGTGTAGAACTTCTGCTTCTGGTTCTGAATCTGGTCTGTCCCTGGAAACAGGACCTGCTGCAGATTGACAGGTCCGAACAAGTCCACCTGCTCAGGGGTCGGCTCCAGGTTACCATAGTAGAGTCGACAGCCCTGGGGGTTACTGACGGTCAGTGAACCCATTGTGCGGCCGCGATACACAAACTTCAGGTCCAGATCGGTTACTATGGCAACACAAAGATGGGAAAATGACAACACTTCTGAGTCAGAATGAAATGGGGAAGGAAGAATATAAATGAAATCAGATGGAAATTTCCCCTGGATCTTTGTATTTAGTGGTAATGCCACTCCAGAGAGGAACAATCTGTTCTGACTCAGTCACAAGTGAATGAAGTCATACACATTCTGAGCAATTTGGGAGGTTAATGTAGGTTAATGTTAATGTAGATGATGAACCATTTCATTCAACTCCTTATTTTTCTTGAAACTCACAGGTAGAAATGAAAAGGTGGCATGACCTTAATATCCACCACACTCACCTTTCATGGGAAATACAGCAGGTAAGTAAATAAAATTAGCCTTTAACTACTGGACTCTACCGTCAACAGATGATTCTTCAGGTACACAAATTATCATAACATTACATAACACATGTGAACGAAGCTGCTTTGACATCACCCATCATTCTGAAAGTTTTGGATTTTGAAAGTAAAAGTAATGGACAAGAAAGTGGTGAAAGGCAAAGGGTGATGGGTGAGCTGAAGCAAACTAACTCCCTGACATGGTAAAATGGTCACACTGTAAAAATCTAAATCTTACCAAGTGTATTTTTCTCATTTCTAGTCAAAATATCTCATCACACTTAAAATAAGACAGAAT
>JAPQRP010000005.1:4698427-4718232 GCA_037367295.1 Apogon hyalosoma
GGCTCTGACATGTCACACATGTTGAAGTGTCCTTGCAAGACACTGAACCCTAAATTGCTCCCAGTAGGACCTGGTGGTTTTGGAAAGCACTCTGGGAACCATGAAGGTGTATAAGCTACACTATATAAGTGCAGTCCATTTACCATTTAAATCCAGTGTTAGATATACATGTTTAAAATGTTAAATCTACGTGTTACGCCGTAGATATGGTTACGGTTTGTTGTGTTTCTTGCAGTATTGCTCTGGTAACCACAGCTGCTAGTTTTTTTCCGTAAAAACAACAGGATTTTTTTTACAGTGTGGTTCTTTTGTACAAGGCAAAAATGAGCCATTTCACAGAAAACCATGACTTTCTTGACTTTCAAAATTATCTTTTATTTATCCATGTGATGGTGGTAAGAAGGACTTCACTTTTCTATATTCGCACACCAGAAAAAAAAAAAAAAGATGCTGCCTCATGAACGTTAGATACACATACATAGACACACACATATATGCAAACAGACAAGGCATAAAAATAATTTTCCTCATTAGTTGAGAAAAATACAATTTCCCAGTTTGGGATCAATAAAGTATATCTATTTGTCCATCTATTACAGTGTCACACATCAGAAATGTATATTTCTGAGCCTGTATGTAGATGGGTCTGGAGCAGATTATTGAGTGTTTTGGGAAATGAACGTCCCAGTGACAGTTTTTACCCCAGAGAAAACTAACAGCCCATCAGTCGGCCATGGTCATTAGTATTGAGTGAAAAGTAATGACTTCACTGTAAGTATTGAGTGAATTTCCACTCTTTATCTCCAGGGCAAATGTGTTGCCTCTCTAGTGCCCGGCCCACTGATTCACTAAACACATTTATGACTGGCTTCATAAGACAGATAATAGAAAAACACCTCCAAATGTAACGTAATCCAGATCAAAACCACAAACAAACTACAGACTTTGAAATGACTGAGGAGTTGAATTAAGTTCTGTCTGGCACAGTCAAATCCAAAACTACACATTAATAAGCTCTGCAAAGACATATTTCATATTTTCTCACTGAGTTGAAACTGTACTGCATCTAAAACGTTCTTGTACAAGCCCAAATGGGGAATAGAGGGAACAATACACTGCAGAAAAACACTAATTAAAAAAGAATATTACAATTGACTTGGACTTGTATTTTATTATAGACAGTATCAACAGTATGATGACTTCAGTGAGCAATTTAATGAGCAATTAAAGAATTAAATAACAATATGATATGATCATGATTTGGTACAAAAGCTGTATCCAGATAAGTCTGGTCAATCACCTCATGCGTCTTCTATTGTCTTCTATTACTTTTCTTGTTCTATTGTTGCGATGGTAGCCTAAAAAACCTGCTGAACTATCCAATAAGTGTTTTCACACTGTACATGAACCGAACCATGGTTCAGTTTGATCTGGACTCATAAAACCTCTTTTGGTCAGACTGAAGACTAGCTGTTTAATCAACACTGTGTATACATGGGAGGTTTCACGCCTGTAAATGTGGTTCAAATCAAACTGGAACCTCCAAAAGATCCGATGAAATGAGAATATCTTCACCACTTTTTTTCTGTTATTACACAGTCATTTCCCACGGGGGTCCGAAGCACTGAAGAATGATTAAACCTACCAGAAACTCCAAAAGAAATTCTGTGACCTGTGTTGTTGTGTAAATTTGAAGTTTCAGTGCATTATTCTTGGCTCAAAGTGACAAACTAATTCATCTACCCAGGCGGTGGTTTTATGGGGCCAAATCGGCCCCCTTAGAGTCGGTCTGGAGGTTCTAAACAGAGAATGTAACAGCCTCATTTTGACCCAGCAGAAAATGAACAAGGTTTGGCAGACTCCAGCCGAGGAACAGGTGGGCCATACAGCTCTGATTAGAGGCATTAACATTCAGTTTAGTACTAATATCACAATGCAGTGTGGGAAGGTGGGGATGCTCAATTTGATTTATGAAATAGGAGGTGGCACATTGAGCCTTTTCATCTATAAAATGCTGATTTTGTCCATTTCTAAGTGTGGTACAATAAAGAAGAGTCTTTATCTTTTCAGTATATTGTACATGTGGACATGCAACACACACTGAAAATGACCCTCTGCTTTTAACCCATTATAAAGTTGAACATACAGGAACACAACAGTAGTAGTGGGCTGCCATTGTGCCAGATGGAGGTGAGGGGTATTAAGTGCCTTGCTCAAGGGTACATCAACCCACAATTTCTATGACGACCTTAAGTGACAAGCTGCTTCTTCAATCTCATAGCAAAGTTCACCAGAGTTAATGTGTTTCTTCACAATAAAATCACAATATAATTTAAGTTGCATCTTAAAAATCATGTTTTAATGTTTAGTATGACTTTAATCATCTCTGACAGGTGGAAATTTTCTACTATTTCATTTTCAATTTTCCCTAAACTTTGCCACATATGACTAGTGTTACTATTATAATATATTTACAAAGTTGCCCTGAGGATCATCCACTGCTCAAGCCACCCAGACCCCAACAAAAGATACATACCGACTTATTTTGGAATACAGCTGGCTAGCCTTACCTCCTGCTGCCTGTAGTAACAGGGACTCTCCAGCCCTTAATCTGGCTCAGCTCGGGGTCGGCTACGTCAATGAGCAAGGGCAGGCGGGGCATCCATACGCTCATCTCCAGCTGAGTGTTCAGAAAACCGTATGTGAAGTTGAGCATCATCCTGCTCTTCCCTTTTGTCTCTTTCCCGCTGACATACACATAGTCACATCGCTCTGACACCTGGACAAGACAGGCAGAAGAAAAGAGAAGGAGGAGATGTGAATTACAAGTCCTCAAATGACTCAGATATGTCATCTACGTATATATAGACATACATTTCCTTTTTGTTGTCAGTGGAACATTGCCAAGCCCCAGGTATTTGAATGACACTTTTTACAGATATATACAGATATTACTGCCTATATACATACAGACAGACAGACAGGATACGTTTTCGGTACAGTGAAGAAGAAAGGTGAATGGGGGGGTGTATAGGGGTGCACTCAGTAACAACCAAAAAGTGAAAGTGAAACTTAACATGCTTCAAACATCTGACCCAGCTTCTGCGCCTCTGTTATACTCTCTGTTGTCATGTTTACCCCTCCATACCAGTGCCCCAGCCTCAGAATAAAGTGTTTTTGTTTTTTGTTTTTTTGTTTTTTTTTTTTGCAGCAGCAGCAGCAGCACTGAGAATTTAGCAGCAGCGCTGATGCAGAATGTTTATAGGGGAAACCCTGCACATGGGTTCTGGTTGCGTCCACCCTGCTCATACTGTGTTCGTTCCGCTTCAAGGTTCATGTGGAAACTTCAGGCAAATGTTTGCGTTCTTCACATGGGCTATATTGTATTCATTTGGTACACCTCTGTATTGTATCAAAGGCCCCGAACTGAAACGGTTCGGTACAAATGAGTGCACCGTTACACCCCTAATATAAATAAATAAATATATAGACACACACACACACACACACACACGCACACACACGCACACACGCACACACACACACACACACACACACACACAGATATAAGGTTACTTTATGAAATATGAATAAAAATTCAGCAAAAGCACACACAAGCGCTAACAATTTTAAAGTCTGGCCACAAAATCATTGTATGTTTCTATTTATTGTATGCAAATTCATGTTTCCGGTATCCATGAAACTGTTGCTGAATATGAATTAGCCCAGCCTTATGACTGTTTCTGTAGTGCTGTACTGTAGGTGGGACTGTTTGAGTGCTCACCATCGAGAGCAATGAGGTGCGACACAGCAGTTGGTGTGTTTTATTTAAGATTGGAGGCCTATCTCAACCGCTGCCTCACTTATCTTAACAAACCAGTGGTTCCACAGAGGTAATTGGAGAGCACTAGACTGGAGAATAGAGTGTAGCACTGGAGAGAGGGAGGGAGGAGAAAAGGAAGAGGAGGTGGAAAAAGTGAAGAAAAAGCAGAGGGAGGAATGCCTTCAGGGGTAAGTCAACTCGAACTCCTCTGGAAATGTTGAAGGGCACCTGTCTGTGAAGACCTTTTCCCATCAAGTCACTGATTCAGACCAAAACCTCTTATGCCTATCACACCTTGGCAATGAAGCTGCAAATTTTCAGGCAAGTGGGCCCTTCAGAAACAAACTCTCAGAAGTACAATATTGAGTAAAAAAGCAGTCGGAACGTTTGCTCATTCATCTTGCAAATATACCCCTTCTCCAATAAATTACATTCCTATACACCAGTAAACTGCGTATATGATTATATTTTGTTACAAGCATAATCAGCACTTTGATTTGGTTGCAACAAAACATAACTACAAATCGAAAGATCAGCTGCTATTTGCCTTTCCTCAATAGGCAGAGGGATAATAGGGTTTATGGCAAATAAACAAAATCCAGGTCTCCACCACCTGAGACCAGAATTTGCATCCTAACACCCATAAGTATTTGCACTTAGGCAATAACAGAACTTTTACAGATGGTGGTTTGATTTACATATGAATACACATTGTAGGGAACTGTAACTTCCTAAGGATGCCTGGGGCCAGGCCTAACCCTGTCAGGTCACATGTGAGTCTTTAAGAGGCCTACAACAGACCCACCTCCTCTCTATGTTTGCTGGTACAGCCTGTTCCATGTGGATTTGTTAGTTTCCTATTCACTGGATATAAATGCATATATAAGTAAGTTATGATCATTCCCATTTCGGTTTATTTATTCTCTGTCATTTGATTTAAGTCGAAGATTAATTTATGTTTGCTTCTCCTTTGTTTAACCAAAATATTATCTTAGGCAGTCAACTTGCAGGTTATTCATGGATTTGTGCAGTCAATACTGGTGGGACATTGAATAAATTAATCAATCAAATCATCCTCCCTGAGCCCATATCTAACCATATGCCACTGCAGAAGCTTTAAGTCATTTAAAAAAAAAAAAAAAACAGCAATCATGTCATATTATTTTAATTCATACACTTTAAGTCATTTCTAATCCCATTTTTGACTTTTGTCTTGAACTAAGCACTAGTGCAGTTAAATTATTTATTAAAGACTGTAATAACACTGTCATAAAAACCAACAGATGAAGAACATTGAAATAGAGTAAATCATTGGTGGCTCTATTAGCTGGGAAACACAATATATATTTTTGTCATTTGGAAATTATGTTAATTATAAGGTCTAATTATTATGTTGAAATAAAATTTAATACAGGCATCAATCTGTTTCTATCCAAACATAATTGGATTTGCAATAATAATAAGGAATTTATGTGTATGTAATACTACATACATAGAAAATTGTGGGAGACAAGGTCTCCAAATATGATGGCCCTCTTTGTCACAGCTTCATCAAATCCATCTTTATTCTTCGCTCATTGTTATGTAAACTATTTCAGACATTAAACTGTAATAGTACAACCTACATTAAGAATGTAGAATTTTGAAGCCGCAGAAGCTGAAATAACAAGTGGAAAATGCCAGAAAATGAAAATACACACATTCTTTCCACAGCTCTATCCACTCATTCTAAATCAAAAGACTAAATATAAATATAGATGAACCTGATGCTGTTTCATGCTGTTACGGAAAAGTGAAGTCACTTTTCCAGATTTGCATGTTAAGACATGGAACAGAGCACGGAGTCATATCCAGGTCACAGTCTGATCAGTGGTCAGTAGTTACAGCCGTCAATCACACATTTAACCCCCTACCTGTCTGAAATCACCTGTGATTATCCAAAAATCTGCATCGTGAGGTTGACTTTCTGAAAATACGGGGAAGGAGTAGATGCAGAAATCTTGTGTTCTCTTAGAGCACATGGAAGGTTATTACAGAATTTTTGGCCAGTGATGCCAAAAACCTGTCAAGCACTGCAGCTTGAGCTAAAGCTACACCATGGAAGTTCTGCTCGCGGGGTCCCCTTAAAGTCAAGAAACAGTACTGTCTGCAACAACTGTCATAAAATCTGTATCTCGGTAATACTCACGCATTTACATTAGAACATAGTTTTACTGTAATACAATGCTGTTTGCGTGGTCATCATAGTCATATTGTAATACAAAAACTTGAAGATTGATTTGTAATGTTGTAAATTCAATTTAGCCTGAAAGACAGTAAGCCTTACACTAATGCCGCGTTTACACTATGTGGGACTGGCTCGACTCGACTAGGCTCGGGTACCAGGTACTATTCCTGAAGACCGCTGCCATGACCGATAAGAGTAAGGGTAAGCCTGTTTGTAGCTTTCCTTCACTCGTAACTTTACCTGCCTCGTCTTCTGAAGGTGGAGGGGGGATGTGACATATGCCGTAAAGCAGTCAAATTTTGTAGTTCTTTTTGTGTGGGGGTTAAAATGCAAAACCAGAAGTTGTATAGTGCCAGTGCAGGCGATACAGACGCTCTGGAGCGATGATGAACGTGTAATTAAACCTATTATGAGTTGTTGTACCACCAAAATGACCTTGAAAATACAGTTTGAAAGCTGAAAAACTCCATAGTGTTGCTTTTTTCAAGCGGATGCACTCTAACCCTGAAAAGTAAGTCCAGAAACCATACAAGAACATTTCTCTAGCTATTCAATTCTGGTTTTCCATCCTTTTTATGTGAAGTTTATGTGCTGTATTAGAATCAGTTTGAGACTGTTACCCATTCTCACTTGTTCAGTGAAAAAAAAAAGTCTGTGGTCGGTGCCATTGCTCTAAGAGGGGTCACTTTACTATAGGAAATATAAGAGGCCATTCAGAGACACAAAAATAACTGAAAATAACTAGATTAAGTTCCACTGATACAGAAAATCATTATCGACACACTGACCTGACCCTCTCTCTGCCTCATTCGAGCTCTCTTAAAGGTGCTGTATGTAGGAATTATGTTCCAAGTAATCATAAAATGGCCCTGAAAATGACCAGACATTAAGGAATCATGTTCATTTCAAATACTGACATCACTGACAGTAGTAGTCCAGCCAGAATATTTACATTTGAAAAGCTCAGTGTCAGGCCCTAAATAATGTTTATGTTGTCATTTTGTGTTTCGGTTGATGCTCCGCCCATCACCTATCTACCAATCACCAAGTCAGTAGCGTTTCTTCATCCAGGTTTCCAGTTCCACTGAGCTGCAGCTGGAACATTTCTGATCACAAATGTCTGATGTTTATCCATTGTAGTGTTTGTTTTATCCATAATTGTATAGATAAATATCTGAAAAATGTCTTTCTGTTGTGTTAACAGTTGTTCAAACATTTCCTTTTGAAGCAATTCAGTTACCTGTGCAAGTGATAAATACTCATCCTCAGGTTTAGCCTCTGCTCTATTCTTCGGTGGCAGACACGCCAAAAGCTGCACTTTGTCCCAGCAGTAGCACAGTGGAAGCAGCAGCAGCACTTTCTCCATAGTTCCCATTGCCTGCACCTCACCCAGCTGTGGTGGTATCCCGACCAGCTGTGATAGTAGTCCGGCTAGCCGTGGTGCTGTCAAGGCTAGGCAGTGGCTGTAGCCTGGCTAACAGTGGTGTTGACTGACTTTTCCAAAATTCTGGTTTATTTTCTTTATGTATTGGTTAAGCAAATCACAGTGTCAGCATTATTCTAGCATCCACACCCATGCCAAAGATGGTTTGGAACCAGACAGTCCACTGAACAGTTCAGACAGTCCCATAGAGAACAGCTCTGGTTTCAGTCTGCTGGTGTTTTTGACTGAAGTGAAACTTCTAAACCTACGACATTACTAAACCTAAGATGCCTCTTATTATTCACAAGTACGTTGTGACAAAGTGAGAAACAAAACAGAGATATGTATAGAAGATGCTTTTGGAACATGGAGATGGCTGAAAATGAAGAAGAATTTGAAGACCAACGCTGGCTCTTCCATGGTCTCTCACAGCCTGAGGTCTGACTGGGCCTGGGAGAGGAGACCACTGGGCCACGGTTCGGTGATCTCTTCTCCCGGTCCAGGACCAGGTAAAGAGATGGCCCCGATATAAATACCAGTGTGGGACTCGTTGCTTGCCATAGTAGCTCCTTGTAGTAGACACTTAAGTTGGATCTGGCAACCCCTAGTCTGGGGGGAGGCAGAGGGGATAACACGTTCTACAGTATTTTGGATGTGGTTGCAGTACCAGTTTTGGCCACAATCTTACATACAGCACCTTTAAGAATACAGGGTGTAATCCGTAATTCAATCCTTATTTTTGAATAAACAACCGACTACAGCTGTAAAGAGATTTGCAGACTTGGAACTGACTTTGACTCGCAACAAAAAGAAGTTGGTGCGTATGACGCATTGCAAAACACCCGCCCCCCCAGACTTGTGATTGGTTTGGTATAGAATAGATCGTGCATATTTCACAGTGACTGGTCAAATTTCACACTGTTTTCTCAGTACTGAATACACTGAGAAAACCAGATGGCTGGTCAGGCTATATTTTTACGCCTGTGCAGCACCTATGAAAGTAGACTGTATAATCACACTGCTTGCCCTTGGTTCAGGGCACAAAAATGGAGCACCATAAAATGCTAATCAAATTTAGGGAAAGCCAATTCTAAATTCTGAAAGCCTTATCCCACCCCATCCCCTTGACTCAGTATGTGTGAGGTGTTATCAGTCCCATGGGGAAAGCTAGGAAACCTTGGCCTGCACAGTGTTAGGGAAGGGAAAAAACGGAAGTCTTCAGGGGGAAGAACACCCACACACACAATGGACGCCTACAGAAAGTAAAACAGGTCAGGACTCCAGTGGTCTGATAAGGCAGAGGACTCATGAATTAAAGAGTGGTGGTGGAAATATGACATTTTTCTTTTCCATTCTGTCTATCGGGACTACTCGCTTGCTGCTGAAATTACCTGGAGAGAAGCTGGTCCGATAATGGACTGCCAGAGACGAGATTCACTCTAGTAATTTCTCTCTCTTCATAAGGGCAGATTGGCGCTGGAAATTCAAAACACTTTTACTGCCTTTTGGGAAATTTGAAAGACAAGGGAAGTACATTATCATAATAGATCATTTGTATCTGCTTAAATACCTATTTTTCTATTGTGTAATAGAGCCAATTCTTCTGCAAATCATTCCCTATTGAATGGATATTGGATTTACAAGGCTCATTGCGCTTAATTAAAGCAGCCAGTGGGAGCCATGTTCTTCATTCCCAAAAGTTGGATACGTTCACTTATGGTAAAGCCTGAAAGTAACATATTAAACCTTTCCAACAGCTCCAACTCTCTTTCTTATGCAGATAAAAGGCCAAAACTGTCCTGTACTCTTATTTAGTGAGTGAATGAGGACCTTTCTTTCGTTTTTCCATCGGCAGAGAAACAAATGATTAATATGGAAGTGGTAATGGCAAAGGAGGACAGGGATGCAATGGGTCTTCTTTCTCTAATGATTGGTTTAAGTGAGTGCTGTAATGGGCTAGGGTGCCAGGACTAGTGAATTATAGGACTTCTTGCTGTCATCATGCCATTGAGGCAGCCCTTGAGGAGTAAAGCTAGGAGTTCAGACTTTTTTGCAGTGATATCTGAAACAATACATATTAATACAAGATATATATGTGTATGGCTCTTTTTCATTCCCAGAAAAGCATGGTTTTGCATATATATTGCGTAGAAGAGAATAGACTGGCCTTGATCCAACCTGGCCTTTAACTTAGTGTGGCTGATGCTGTGGAGGTGTGGCAAAATGATGAATGGTTCTCACAGAGAGAATAGCCGGACACAATTTCTTACCTTAAGCCGTAAAGTTTAAACTGTAGATGATCCTTGCTGCATTGGTACTTGGAAACAGAACTGCTAAGTCGAGTTTTATCAGATGCCTCTGGAGCAATATACACAAAGCACTTATTTCTCACTTTGAAAAAGGTCATAATGCCCTCCATGGGGTCCTATGGTGGGCAAACAAAGTGAAGGGGAGCCTGAGGGTAGGAAAGGTGGGTAAATAGCTTCTCTAATGGAGTCCTAATCTGTTGAGGCAATCTACAGAGAGCTGCCCCCGGCTGTGCCAGTTGGGATGATGAGACAGAGGTGACAGCGTGGCAGTTATTATTAGTGGTATCATTGATCAGACAGCCGCAGCGGCAGAGTTAGAGAAGGATGATGGATTCGGTGGCTCCAGCCCAGCTAAGACATGAAGGCTGTCAGGAGCCGGTCAGGGCGGGGCTCGCTCATGTGGCGAGGGGGACAAAGAATGAGGAGGATGGGGTGTTGTCCTGTACTTTCATGGAAATCAGGTGGAGTTTTGGCCATAGGTCACAGATGGGTTAGCTGTATTTGACAGATGCCATCAGTCTCAGACAACAACATGTTCCAGATGAAAGGGTTTATGTTGTTAAGTTAGACAAAGAATCAGTCAACATACACTGTTTTTTTTTTTTTGGGGGGGGCAGTACTTTTCATGAATTTCCCTATTTCCCTATAGATTTGCCTTGTTTGTAAAGATGATTTTGTTTTACTTTAAAGGGGTTATGTGTAGTATTTCCACTTCCAATATTAAAAAATGACCGACAAGTATCATTAGAGTGTTTAGAATGAATGAGTCTATTATGTTAGTGATGCCAAAAACAGCAACGTGCTAGAGATGTAGACATATGAACTTAACATATTTACTTCTTACAAACTGTCAGGATTATGTGACCACTAGAGGGAGTAGTGAGTCACTCCAGCAGTCTCCCATGGAATTTTGACCAAATCATCAGAAGGTGATGAGATTCAAAGAAAGAGACAAAGTGATAAAATCTAGAAGTGCTGTTGTTTTTATCACTGAACACAGCTCTACAAGAAGAGAAAGGAGTTTGATACTGAAAACAGAGTTTATTCTTCACCGATGAGTTTGATAATGAAACATACCATCGTATAAAGCAGGGGTTGTCAAACTTTTTCACACCAAAGACCACTTTATCATAACAAAAAAATTCACGGACCACCTGAACAGCTGGCCAGTTTCCCACTCCCACCCTAAAAAAAAAAAAAAAAACAACCTTTTTAAATAGCTTATATTACAATAATTTTAAATTAAGTATATAACAAATTAAGTCTGCAGTATATTACAAAAGGTGCTAACAGCTCGATGCTAACAGATTGTCTTTGCACCTTGTTGCTAACATTGGTCGTCATTTCTCCAGCTTTTCTCTTCAGTCACCGATCCATTGTCGTATTTTAGAACTGTTCAAGTCACTCTTCATTTCGTTTAGTTTTGTGTCACTCTTTGTTTCTGATTAGTTAGCTATGCTACTTCATTTCTACCACAATTCACAAGTAATGAGAGGTCTTTGATATGACAATAGGCAACCTAGGTAACCTAACTGTGTAGAGACGGTGACACAAAACGTGGGTTTGCATACACAAATTCAATAAAAGTCCACTCTGAGGCGTATTTAGGCTACATTGGATTTTCTTTTAATTTAGAAAACAATTATCTGTACTTGTAACTTTGCTTTGGAAGTCAGATGAGGGTGATTTGAGAAACACTGACATAAATTTTACTTTTTTATGACATCCTCTCGCAGACCACTTGGGGACAATCGCTGACCACCACACTTTGAATATCACTGGTGTAAAGCTATTAAATGATGTTATTACTTTTGTTACATTCATTTGTTGATCCACAGTTCAGACAATTCTGACCTCCATACAGATCATTAGTGCAGTTATTGACAACACAAACTAAAAATAAGGTGATTTGTTAATTATTAATATGCTGTTTTCTGTCTAAAAATAGAGCTAAGCTAACAGAGCTATAATGTAAACTATCAGCTGATGCAGCACGTGAAGATTAAAAGACAAAGTGTTATTCTGACCACAAGTCAAAATTACCAAGTTTTTGTTTGAAGAAAAGAACTTGATGCTTCCATAATACAGATGTGTGTAAACAATGACCTTTATATTTTTTTTTAGTCAATGCTACAGTCTGTGGATACATAGTGTTGATTTGTTGGTGGTTTTAAGTGTGTTCTGGTACATGACTTCCTGCTGTTGAGAGTCAACCAATGGAAAATAAGACTGACTGTCTATCAATGGGTGAATTTATGTTTGTTTTAATAAACCTTACAAACTAATTGACTACAATAAAATATGAAGATACAAGCAATAGTACCAAAATAAGTGAAAATGATAAAACTGTCAAAAATGGTTGTGAGGATAATATGAGACGGATTGAAAAAAGACACCCATTTTCCTGCAGCACATATATTTTCAACCGCATACTGCATAGTTTTTGATGCATTTGACCTTTATTTCTGATTCAAACATAAAGCATATTGCTCAGTACTGAGGCAGACACATGGCAAGAAAGGTGGACTGACACAAACAAAATAAGTACCTGCAACAAGGTCACAAAATGCTTCTGAATAATCAGTTTATACCCTACTGCTTCCCCCATCTCTAGTCAGTAATTTTGCCATATTGTTGTCGGACATTATCACTACTACAAACCCACACTTAGGGAAAGGCATGAAAGAGCTGTTGAAAGAACAAAAAACAGACCTTCAAGTTCAATTCAGTGTCAAGGTCCTGCCTATTTCTATTTGTCTACACATCTGCTTACTGCTTAAGGTGGATTTGATTTGCTGGAAAGTCACTCAGACTTTCAATCCTCCATCTGTTTCTTCAGTTGTGATCCAACTAACAACATAGTCTGAAGCACACCGAAGCCTGTGAACCCCTGGAGGTTAATGTGATTGATAAAATCAGCATTATTTAGATTATATACTCAGGTGTTCATCAGTGTTAAACAACCCACTAATAGACAGAAATAACTATATACTACATATCTCATAATGTCTTTGGACTCTTATGGCCACAGGTATGATTGGACATACTTTTCAAAAATAGCTTTGCGTCACTGAGATGATAGCGATAAAGATGGAAAAGTGAATTCAAAACAGGCATCATGAAGTACCACTCATGGATTGCCTCAGTTATTTTTACAAGCTTCATCGTGACTCAAAGGTCAGCAAATGCTACTAAAGAAAGCCTCTCACAGCTCTTTTGATTCAAAGACCGATACCTTTTGAAAACACACCTTTATTCTGTTCATTTTCTTTTGTGTCCGTATCGCACTGAAGAACTTTACACTCCATCCCATAGTTCCTGCTCTCTTTCTTTTGTAATCAGTGTGAATAACACTTCTGCTGGAAGCTTTGGAACATCTGAATAATGAAATTGCAAAGGTTTACCATTTCCATATTTAGTGAGCTAAAAAACAGGACTTTAAGATTCAGAATATATCCTGTTATTACAGAGCTGTTGCTTCCTAGAACCTTGTTAGACCTTAATTTTTAAACAGTGTTGAATACCAAACCAAATATAAAGAAAGCATTTTCCTGGATTGATATTTTTGCAAAATACAGAGGCTTTGTTGAGATGCATGTTTTAAAGCAACACCATGGAACTTTTGCCCGTGGGGTCCCCCAAAGTCAAGAAACAGTATTGTCTGTAACAACTGTCGTAAAATCTCTACCTCTGTAATACTTGCGCATTTGTTGACAAGCCATTAATGAGGCAAGACAGGAGACATACCGATAGAAATTTGCTTGGGTTCCTCAGTGAGACATGAGTAAAATCGCCCAATATAAGGTTCAGAGCCTCCGGTGAGATAGTCTGCGATCTCTGTACAACATCAAATACAGTGCAGGAGGTAGAATGGGCATCTCCCTTTGCAATGTGAAAGTAAACTTAAGATGCATTACTAATTCCTCCAAGTCAAACCACTGTTGTGAAGCTCATTTACCTTTTCCCTACCTCCTGAAACTTTGCAAACTTTAATTTGAGGGGGCAGGACTTTTTTTCTTTTTTTTGAACTTTTATTCCAAGTTAAATTTTTATTTAACTTATTTTTTAGGTTTTGTTTTTTTTTTTTTTTCCTAATTTTTTATTCCAAGTTAACTTTTACCCCCCTGTGTTTTACCTGTTACTTCAGTATTGCGGTTCAGTTGGAAAAAGGCCCCGAAACTGTCAATGGTGAGATCAGAGTTGTGGTCCTATTCGGTGAGCCATGTCTTGGAGAAAGGCATGACACAACAGTCCTTAATAGTCCTGGAGCTCGTCTCCTTTATTTCTTAAAAATGAACATAAAAGCTCAAATGCCGGGACGCCAAACTCCTTACTGCTGGTCACTGCGTGTGTATCAATTATATTATGTATCAGTGACTTATGCTGTAAAGCTGTAAAATTTTGTAGTTCTTTTTGTGTAGGGGTACAGACCCATACCCAGAAGTTGCATAGTGCCAGTGCAGGCGATACAGATGCTCTGGAGTGATGATGAAAGTGTAATTGAACCTATTGTGAGTTGTTATACCCCCAAAATGACCTGGAAAATATAGCTGGGAGGCTGAAAAAGTCTGTTGTGTTGCTTTAAAAAACATTCTAAAATGACCAAGACAATCTTATTACAAGATGTCCCTCTGTGAGTAGATTCTTGATCATTCCCATATTTTGTTGCTGAGGCTAAATCTGCATCAGATTTGTCTTTTTATTCATCAACACACTCACATTTTGATTGACCTCCTGTAAATTTCTGAAGATCTGAAGAAAATCATATTCACAATGTCAATGTTTGGTCTAAAAACAACTTCAACATCCCGAACTTAACTGACATGAGCTGATTGATATAAGAAAAAGAATGTCTATGCATCAGTCAAACTACTAATTCAGAGCATAACATTAATTGGATTTTTCACAACTTGTAAATGGTTCTTTAATAAGACTGAAGTCTAGTCACTTTGACAGTTCCAGGCTCAAGCCAGACAGTTACCTCAAATAAACTTGGAGTCTACTGTTATGTTTTCTTTTTAGCTGAAGTACAAGTTATGTAGCGGCACACTGTCCAAATCTGCAGATCTTTATTTTAAACCCAAATGGAAATTCAAAAGGTTTCAAATGTGCCAGACATGACAGACTATTTGTGAAATACGTTTATGAATTCATGAACAGGGCATGGGCAAGAAAAATATTTCCTCAGTGTGTAACAATAAATCTATTACTCAAAAAGTCATGGGGAAGGAATGCTTCTAGGACCCAAACAAGAGTTTCTTCAAGGTGCTCTATAGAAAAAGGGATTCATAAAGTAGATGACAAACAGTAAGAAAACGCCAAGGCACTCTCTTTAAGCATTAAAATGCCTTTATTCTCATAGCATGGTCATATATAGACCATACCATGAGAATAAAGGCATTTTAATGCTTAAAGAGAGTGCCTAGATTGGGGGTGGGGGTGTGTGTCCAGGGTCTGATCCCCGGTGGGAGTTCAAGGGGGCAAAGTGAAGCAAAACTAACATTATAAATGCTTCAAATCACATAAAACTGTGTTTTGTTTTGTTTTTTTTAATGATCATACACTAATTAAATGAATATCATTTAACCACACTAATGTGACCACTTTTGGAACCAAAGCATACAGCTGGTTTTAATAAGGTTGTCCTCAGTTGTAGCACTGAATTCCATTGCATTCCAAATAATTTAAAATTTGAAAGAACAGGATACAGTAGAGGTATAGGCCTATGTTTGACAACTTTGTGTGATTCACTCAATCACTGGTTTTGTTCTGTGGCAACTCCAAGATATTTAATATTCGGTCTGTGCAGTTATATAATTCCGACTGTGTAATAATACATTACATACCTTCTATGGCTGCCCGGCTGTTTTTAATGCAGACCCAAATGCTGCTTGAACAGACAGCTGTCTCTTCATGATTAGAGTTTAGGCCTGTTGGGTGGGTGGGGGCAGAGATTGGAGTTCATTTTCTTCTACACTGTCATCAACTATTTCATCAACTATATCATCTACTATATTTCTGTCTTTCAATAACATGCATCCCTTCACTTAGTACTGTTGTCTTGTGGACACAATATACATTTTTACATAACACTGAGTGGACCTCTGGTTGCTTCATTACTAATATAGTTTAGTGTCTTTACTTGCATTACTTTATAGTCCTACTTTTAGGAAACAAATTTGCATAAGACATAATAAAAAACAAGTTTGTGATATGTTTCCCCGGCGGCTGGGCAACTGGGCCCAAAGATTTTATGGAGATATTTCAAGGTAAAATCACAATCCACAAACTGAATCACAATTTTATCACCTCTTATGAAATACAGACAAATTACAAACTAGTTTTTCCTTTAGTTTTCCCTCATTGGTTTGCTGTTATTATCTGACTAGAAACTCTGCATTTTTGCATCATTTTGGACCAAAGTTGACGGTATTAAGTAAACAGAAAACAAACATCCTCATTTTCATGCACATACAGCAATTCCTTATACAGCGTTTCCTTTAATAATTGTTTTAGCAACAGTCGCATAACAACACATTCCACAAACTTTGCAACTTAACGTGGACTGACACCAAATACTTTAATGCAGACAGATGCTAAAGTATTGCTACAAACAGACGTATGAGCTTAGCGACCTGTAATAATGACAGGAATACTACAAACCCATAGGTTAGGATGAGGTTGTCGGTAAAATACATACAATTACACTGAAAAATGGGACATTTAAAGTAAATGTTTTCTGTGTAGAAAAGCCTTGAAACCAGTGTTATTTATTTTTTAATGATACAATCTGTACAATCCTCCTGAAACATAGATAATGTCACAAATTAAGATTATTTATGATGTAAGAGTATGAAATTTCCCAGTCCTAGTCCTTAATACTACAATATGTATCTAAATAAATACAGAATAAATAAATGCATGTTACTAGATTGTTACTCCATTAATACATAAACTTTGCATGTACTGTACAGGTAAATGTCTTAAGCCACCATTAGGTTTGTTGTTTTAGCAAAGTTATAATGACATGTTCATTTATCAGTTTCTGTATGGAGATACAACCAAGATACATATATATATCTTATATATATGTTAGAAAAATGTATACCTCAATAAAAATGAAAGTATAAAAGAAAAAACAGCCTCTTCAGGGAAAAGGTGTTAAGTGTCTCATCCATTTGCAATTAACACATTTTCAACTCTGTTGCTCATACAATCTAATTTAATACAATACATTTCTGGTGTTTCAAGATTTCAGTCAACGCATGTCAGATATTTTTCTTAATGTTTCAGCTACTTTTTATGTTGGAAATACAGGTCACATAATGTTTTAACATACACATATTTCCTGTATTTTCTCTTTTTAACAGTGAAGTAAATATATAAGTTCATTACAACCCTGCAAAAACAACAAAGCTAAATGTGGAACAAGACTTTTGCACCATACTATACACATGTAACTAACCAATAAATCATTCCACCTTTTAAAAGTCAACATAATATTGACATTTTTACTGTAATGCATCTTCATTTTTTATTTCATTACAGCACATTCTAAACATTATTAGTGACTTCCAAAGAGGAAAACTAGCCTCACAGCTAGAGGGCAAAGTTGCTCTTGAGCTCGGATTGGATCCACGCCAACTCAGCAAAGCTCACCACTGAGCTGTAGCACACCAGAGCCAGCCCCATCCATTCTGCTGGCTCAGGACCAAGCAAATCTGGGCCACTTGTGTGATCCCTGTGAAATATATTTTGTCGCCATGCAGGGCAAAATAAAATGATATCAGGACTGGGGATGGAATGAATTACTCTATCTGTGTCGGCTGACCCCCCACCAGTAATTCTTATTGCAGCCCCAATCAGAAAAAAAGCTGAATATGATCTTGGTCACACATTTGCAACAGCAGGTTTTTGTAATGAAACCACTTTATCTTTAACTTTATGGTTGTCATTCTTCATGGTACTAAAAACAGAAATCCTTAAACATACACTAAGGAGAAAGGACTGGAAATAATTTCCTTTTGAGTTCACTGCACCTGCTTCTCTGATTAAACCCTCTTTGTTTCATGTTATGCTTAAAGGAGGGTGATAAGACGTTTTCTTGTTTTGACCACCGCTTTGGTTCAGGTGGATGTATCTCAAAAAATAAATTAAACGACATGAAATTTTCCCCCATTTTGCTTGTTCTGTTGATTTCTTGAGTGGTGTCAGCAGGAGGCCGTCTGCTGGCCATGTTAAAATGATTTGATGATTGATCCCACATAATGATTTAACTTGTTGGGTGCATTTTCTTGTGATTTGTTGAACTCTATTGAATTTAGTTAGTCCAGTTCGTTCATTTAGGAACAAATGCACTGTACATAATTATAAAGTTAAACTGTACTTTGGAGCTTTCGTGTTTTGTTTATTTGCCATCAGAATGCTGCTCACCACTACTCTACTTATATTTAATACATTCTTTGTGTACATCTGCAGCTGTGTGCATTCACAACACTTTTCCTGTTGAAGGGCTTTTTTGGACAGTTTTTACCTGACTCACATAGAGGGTCTACGTGCAGAGGCTGTTGTACGGTATATTGTGAAGATTGTGAAGCCCTTTGATGTAGATCTCTGATTTGTGAAATTGGGTGTAAAAGTAGATTCTTTTGATTCTGAACATATGGTGGCCAACAGGTGCAAATGTGCTTCATATACAAAAATGACTTGCATATTTAAAAAACGCTCTGCATATAAGAAAACAAATGCTAGAGCAAAACGCTGCAAATCCAGAAATGAACTGCAAAAACAGAAAAGCGCTGCAAATACGGAAATACGCTGTAAGAAAAGAGTGCTGCAGAAACTAAAACAAATGCAGGTCTTCATAATGTTTTAAAAGATTAAGGCCAAATGTAAAAAAAAGAATACGTACCTTTACATCTGTGCTCTCTCACATCAAATATCACTTCAGTCTTTCCACCAAACTGTTCTTCTCACTGTGAAAACTCAGTGCTGTCACTTGAGGCCTGGAGCGGATAACGTTTTCTTCTTGCATTTGTTTTAGTTTCCACAGCACTCTTTTCTTACAGCGTGTTTCTGTATTTGCAGCGCTTTTCTGTTTTTGCAGCACGTTTATGTATTTGCAGCGTTTTCCTCTAGCATTTGTTTTCTTATATGCAGCGCCTTCTTTTAATATGCAAGTCGTTTCTGGATATGAAGTGTGTTTGCACCTGTTGGCCACCGTAGTGAATACACCAAAAAAGACAACCAATCAACATCCCAACTCAAACTGACTTCACATGTAGGGAGGCTGCAGATTAACTTGACCAGCTTATGACAGTAGCTTTGGGTTGGATGGAAACTGAACATAAACCAAACACTAAAAACATGAACAAACAATGCAAAACACAAATATTTACACAATCAAGTCTGTAATATACAAATCACAAACACTCTAATATGCCTGAATGCGTACTTCCACCCTCCTGGAATTTAATTTATACTTATATATATTTATAGAGAATTTGTCAGGGTCTATGAGTGAATAGATAATGCAATCATGTTTGGTCAAATATACAAATAAAATCAAAACATTTGCATGTGAGTTGGTCACCAATCCAGATGCATTATAAATATGTACCTAAAGATCATCACAGTAAAAACACCATGGTAACAAGAAAATAATAAATAATAAAACTGAAAAAAAAAAAATAGTGATTTCATAGAATCGAATCGAATAGAATAGAATCAAATAGAATTGAATCGAATCAAATAGAATAGCTTTTATTGTCATTGTGTGTATGATGAAATTATACATTACATCTTGTAATCACTCATTAATAGAGTTGACATGAACCTTTAATATTTACATCTATTTACATCTATACAAATTATTTTATGCTGTAATAAGCTGTTATTATTAACAACGTGCTATGAACATTAGTCAATTATATACACATTAGCTAATTAGATAGATAGAGAGAGAGAGAGAGAGAGAGAGAGAGAGAGAGAGAGAGAGAGAGAGAGAGAGAGAGAGAGAGAGAG
>JAPQRP010000005.1:4732946-4749392 GCA_037367295.1 Apogon hyalosoma
TACCCTTTTACTTTCTATTTTTTCTTTCCATAATAAATTGTTAATCATTGTTGCAGTGTATTGTGTATCACAGAATCATGGGTCTACCCCGCCTTCGCCCATATGTAGCTGGGATCGGCTCCAAGCGACCCCCGTGACCCTAGTGAGGATAAAGCGGGTTCAGAAAATGAATAAATTAATGAATGATATCGCCATGTGACACAGTGTTTACATGTACACTATAAATCTGCTTATGAGTTTTTTCCCAGTTTTTATCATATTTGTATTTTTGTATTTATATTTATATTTGGGATATGGTATTTGTACTGTTATGTCCATGTATGCTGTTGCAATAATAAGCTGGGAGGCACTCGTACTCTTTACGTGAGCGTTTATTACAGACACCACTCAGCCATCCATTTTTGTTATTGTACGTTCTCTTAATGGGTCCCACCGCATGTACCCCATCATAGTGGTTCCTACCTATATGCCCTCAGTACAGTAGTTACAGACATGAAGAAATCTGGGTACTCACATCCTTGTATACATGATAAGTATTATTACCCCAGCCATTTGTGCACAAACCTGTAATATTAATCACATAATCTGTCAATTTGTTGTGACCTTTCAGTGGTTGCTGCCTAACTTTAAAGTCACTGTGGCTGTAGAAAACAAAAACACTTTGTTTTATAGCAGACTTTACACTATCTGTCTGGATTTGTCTTACCAGTATTCATCTGCTGCAGCAATGGAAGATGAGATCACCAGGTAAACATGTCCTCCAGCTGTTCTATTCTAGGAAGAGGATGATGATCTGCAGCCGTGACGGATGGCAGGGTGTTGTCATGGAGTTCAGCGCCTGGTTTTAATGTTAAGCTACATGCTAATGTTTCTCTCGTGTTCATCCACTGAGACCTGATTTGTTGCACTGTTTTCATTGTTACACCGGCATCCAGTAAGTTGCTTTACTGCAGACTCAAACCTGTCAACATTTAGATGCTTTATACCTGGCTAGAGTGTACAGGCTTCTCAAAACGAGGATGAGACGTTATCCATGTTATTGAAATGAGGATATGATATTTACATGCACAAATGCAAATAAAGATTAAAGGATACTTCAAAAAACCCACAATATGCGGTATACTTATGTGCATGTAAACACAGTACAGTGATAGTAGTACAGTATGAGTCAAGCCACTATATGAAAACAGACAGATTCCAGCCTGATATTGGCTCATACAGGGTGTTGGTTTGTGTCAGACTTTAAGTAGGGGTGTCTGGAGCAAGAATTGATTGTTTTGTCTTGTGTGGTGTGGCACATTCGATGGTAACCAATGGAAGATGTTCTTTCAAAAATTTTAGCATGTTTATATGACAGCAAATTCATTCTGCAGTTAACATAAAGAGGACATCTGGATTTTTACCTCCAGTTCTCTCTGTGTGGAATAAACAGCCCATACTGTCCTTTTCATACAACCCCAGAAAGGCTCCACAGTTTTTGTGCTTTTTTTAAAAACTTATCCCAACACAGATCCAACACAATATCAAAGTAAGTTCTTGGCCAGCGCCACTCACACAGCTTCAGATGCCAGATTTATGCAGCCATAGCTGAGGGGTAAAAGCTGTGCACAAGTGCATTAAAGTCATAATATATCACAGAGGCAGCATATTTAAGCACATTCAACACCTGCAGCACATCTGACATCTACTACTTAAGCTTTACAAGTTTAGTTGTCCATTATGATATAAATACAAAACGAGAGTAAGATAAAGTTCAAGAATAAATTAGGGCCGTCAAAGTTAACACATTAACGAGGATTAATCCATCATCATGATTAATCTGATTTAAAAAATTTATGCAGTTAACCCATCTGCAGTGCAGAATGACCCTGAACATCTCTGGCAACACATTTCAGACAGTTCATCCAAGTAGAGTTACCGTCGCACATGCGCAAATGGGCTGTTGATCTGGTAGTGACAGGCAGCAGAACCAACCTACAAAGATGGAAGACACTAAACAGCATGTTGGCCCTCTGGATGGAAAAATAAGGACAAAAAACCCCAAGACCTAACAGTTGTTTCAAGTTGTTTTGTTGAAACTGTTGAAGGTGTTTAATAAACACATTAAGTGCATATATATTCCCTTCTTTCTTGAATCTGTTTGCTCATGTAAAATGAAACGCAGTTAATATAGATTAAAAATGAATAATATATAATCGTGATTATCTAAATTAATCCACAGCAACCCTGTGATCAATCTGATTTAAAAAATTAAAATCGTTCAACAGAACTAGTATAAACATGTAATTCAAGGATAAAATATGATCAATGAATAAAATTTGCAAGTTAAAACAATGACTAACAGGTGTGTTTGATTGAGTGGGTGAGCACATATTACTGACCACTATTGGTAAATTGTGGGGATGAAAGAATTTCTGCGTCTGTTGGTTTTGTTGGGAACCAGAGGGTAAAATCTGAAAATCTGTGTGCAGTGGGTGCATACTGCCACACAGGATGGACTACTTCCATAATGACCTTTCTCAGTCACAGCTGGATCTATATTGCTTAAAGCATTAGACTTTATGATATACATCTATTGACTGTACTTTTATCTGCAGTTGGTTAGTAGCACCTCCATCTCCATCCTCAAAAAACACAAGATTCATCAGGTAACAGGGACACATAGTGTAGGACTTCAGTCAGCTACAGCACAGCAGAAGTTTGTAACACCGCAGCCGCCTAACCTGACACACTGACCTTCATGAGAGACAAAAATATCACAGTCTGGCCTTTCTCTGTGATTTTCACCCCAAATGCACAAGATTAAAGCTGTGTTAAAAGAAAACCCACATAACTGAAAGCACATTTTTACCCAGCCCTGCAGTTCCAGTTCAGATTTACTATCTTTCAGCTAACTGTTAACTGGTTACAGCCTGCCTCTGTTTATTTCATTCTCACCTTGCTCATTTATCTTGTTTCCAGCAGCAGTAGGAAGGTGGTTTCAGAAAATAAAATAACCTGCCCAGCACCACATGGGAGAGAGACCAAGTTAGCACGTACCTGTTTAGCACAGCCGAGCATTTTAGCTGTGAGACAATACACATTTTGCAAGGTTTTCTGAAACCTGAGTGCAGAACAGTGCATGTTTAATGCAGAATGCACATTGTCTTTGTTCAGATTTGGTAGTATCTTTTGCATTGCAAGATATTATAGTATGAATATAATACAGTTAGGAGGAAAACAATGACCAGACCCACACACGTATATACAGTGACTTAAATCAGCCATCTATCTCCAGATTCCTGTGTGAAATCTACATGATTATTCTTCAGTTAAATGCATGCAGGCTGAACCACTGATCTGGCCGACACCAGAATGAGGGCAGTGAAAAACTAGTGCCTCACAATCCAGTAACGTAGTTTTACTGTATCTATTGTCAAAAGACAGAGTTACATTTTCCAAACAGCTCATTAAATTTCATAAGATCTCTAGCACATTTCAATGTGAAATCAAGTACAGTATATCACTCAATTAAATAACACTAAACTTATGGCAGCTTAGATAAGCCCATTACTGAGTTCACAAGCTAAAATAATTAAAACTGCCAAATAAAACTGAAGTGCTACCACTAATGATAATCACATAGGATGCTGAGTAAACTGTCTGATTAAATCTTGCTCTTTGTGTCAGTCTAAAGCAGGAACCCTGTTTCATGTTCCTCCCCAGAGCCTCTGTTTACTATTCAGCAGGATGCTCCTCATAATGAATGAGACTGTTAATTGCCCTGAATCCTCCAGAGCTAAATGAATCATAAAATACATCCATATGTGATTGTATCACCACTGTGCTGACTAAACAATAGGCTGCTTTTACTGTACGTCATGGCAACATTGTGAGTGGTTGCTTAGTAACTTCTTAACTAATGAGCTGATGGTGCTGCATAGATTCACGACATAGATACTGCACTTTGTCATTTGCATTTCCTGGGTTATTATGTTCGATTTTTTTTATCTTGGTTTAAGTGGAAATAGGTGCTTTCAGCTGTGTTTCAGGTGATAATTATGATACAACAGCTTTGAAAGATAGCTAGAGACTTAAATCAGATCTTATAATCATTGTTTCTTTGCTAATTAACACATATGAAATGCTTTAATTATTATTTGGATTTGTCTCTTCATCGCTTTGGTGGTGCTTTATTATATTCTGTTACAAAACTATCCCCCAATACTGTCAGCTACTTGATATTTTTGCAGCTCAGGCTTGATTCTATTAGCACTTTCTGTTTGCATCTACACAAGAAAATTTATTGCTACTTTACAAACTCTAATCCCTGTTTATAATGTACACTGATAGCCTAGGAAAAGAGAAGAGATAGATAGGCTGCTGTTTATGAAAGTAAAGCTCAAGGATTGTCCATGGTCATTGCTTGAAAGATAGTGGGCTCCTGGCAGATGTGATTAGCCGGCGGCTTTATTACCCTCTGTAAAACATTCAAGACTTTAATGTGCAATACAGCTCCTCTTTCTTTATGCTGCTGCAAACACCTTGTTTTCTTCTCATTACAAACATGCTGGTCATGCAGTTGAGCACCTTCCCTGCCCCCTCTTGAATGGCCCCGCTCCTCACTGAGTTCAACGGGGTTTAAGTACTATCATATGTCACTAAGACATATCCAGGGAATGGTGGGTAAACACCTTGGCAGGCCATTTCTTTCACAGTGTGATAGTTCATCTGACACTGCTTAGTGTCTTGATTATTGTCCTGGACAGCAGTTCTTTTTTTCCACCCTGACTTTTTTCCCTTTCATATTTATTAAGAATGGTTGCTGTTCAATTCACATATATGTGTCTAAACATTTGGTGATGCTGTACTTTTATGTTCCTGAAATATTTTAAATATTTTCAGATGTCTGTCACAAGAGATGGGGTTACATGCAGAATTGGTATTCCAAACAATCAACAACAGCACGGGGAAGTCATGTAAGAAAACACACCTACAGCTACGGAAACAAGTGAACAATGTTTCCACAGACTGCATCATTTACTAAAACAGTTGTTTACAGTATACACATGTCTTATGGTATCATCAGGTTTTCTCCTTCAAAAAAGAAAAATAAATCACAGCAGGTTATTTTGACAATCAGTCAAAATAACACTGTCTACATTTGCTAATACTTTATATCATTGCTCTGTTATATTAGTTCTAAACAGAGAGATGGAAAATGGAAAACAGCCACAGTAAAACCACAAATCAGCTTGGTTTCCTACAGTTTGTGTTGTCAGTAGCTGCACTAAAGATCTGCGTGGAATGACAGTTCTGACCTTGTTAGACGGCTCAGTAAATAAACTTAGCAAAGATAATAACATCAGATAATAACTTTATACCCATATACACATCATGATCAAACCCACCTGTGTAGAAGAAAAGCTGCGATTTCATCATCAGACTCCATTCTTTTCATTAAGAGCTGTGTCCAATGGAGAAAACAACAACAGTGCTTCCAGCTTGTATCACTTTGTCATTTTCTTCGGCTATAAAAGTTGTTTCTTGATGGTTCTTATTCCATCATGTCACTGTCTGATACTTCGGTGACTTTTGGTCTGCAGTGTCAGTTTTCCCCACCATGAAGAGGCTGGCAGAGTGACTCACCACTCCCTCTAGTGGTCATATAAATCCAACAGTCCATTCAGTTCAGGTCTCAGTACTTTAGTGCATTAGCGCCTTTGGCATAACTTCAGAACTCTTTATTCTGAACATGCTAATGATACTCATCATAAAATAGTCATATATTTTATAGTAGAAATACTAAATATAGCTCCTTTAACCCTGTAAAGCCTGAACCATTAAATCATTGATAGAAAATTCCAGTTCTTTGAAACTGAAGCCTTTATTGGTCCTTCTGAACGACCCAAAGAAACATTTTTCAAGTATCAATTTCCATGTATGAGTTTCAATTTTGTATCATATTTTATACATCGGGTCTCAGTTCTCAAACATTGTTATTTTTGAACAAACAAAAACATAGTGTAACACAAACATGTCTAACAAATTGATAATTCCTTTTCAAAATTGGCAAAGTTCTGCCTCCTTCCTCATTAATAATAGTCTGGTAGTGGCATTGGAAAGGCCTCTGGTGAACAAATTCCTCCCCCCTGGTGGATTATACATGTATTGCATGTATCTAATTGTATACATAAGGTTTTTCAAGAAAAAAAAATATCACACTGATCATGGAGAGGGCTTCAAAACTCACATATCAAATATGATACGTTTGGCATTATAGAGTTAAAGCTTTACTTTAACCTTGCATTAAAGATGGAATATGTAACATTCAGATAAACAGCACCGGTGGTCTTTAAGTAAAATTAAATATTTTGTTGCTTGAGCTTGAATATCTTTGTGTGCTTAGAGCTGCACTACTTGATTTTTTTTGGTTTTCATTTGACAAAATTCCACAATTACCTTTCAGGATATTGTGATTCAAGAGGAAGCATTCTGATAGGAAACGAGAATTCTACTGACTTCTGTGGACACATGATGAAATTGTTATAACTGATCCCGGTTCAGATTCAGTCCTACACAATTCTACAGAAACTCTTTTCAGTTTTCCTCCTTATTTCAGTTCCTGCAGCTTTAACTTTATTGTGAATTATGGTGCAAATCAGGACAGATTTTTGCCTATATAGGTGAACTTTTATAGTAATGAGTTCTGGTGTGGACAATAGGTCAGTCAGTGTGAAACTGAAAGTTCTGAACCTATGAAACTGGATATACCTTCCTTCTTGCAGAATGAAGGTGGTGTATTTTTTCTGCCCCAATTTTGGCTATTGCTGTTTTGGGCTTGGAGCTTGTGCTGTTTGGAATCAATTTCTAAGACAATGGTGGTATTGTTGAACACTGTTTATGTTGTAGATTAGGGAATTGGGGGAACACATGAGGGAACACATCAGCTGTTGATGTCTACATAGAAATCTGTCTTCAGGATACTATCATGAACATAAGTTTTCCAGAAAATGTGGGAAGGTGCTTGTTATACAAACTATTCATACATTGGAAATAAAAAGACATTCTATACATGCACAGTTCTTGACGTTCTTGTATTTCGTGTATTTTTACCACACCCCCCAAAGGGGAGGCAAGGGGTATTGTTTTTGGTTCTGTCTGTTTATTTGTTTATTTCTTAACACTTTAGTGGTGAAACTATTGGTTGAATTCATACTACACTGGGTTTATGGATTACTAATGACCCAGAATAGATCGCATTACATTGTGGGAAAAATAGGTCAAAGTTCACATTTTTTTAATGAATTTTTTAAATCTTTTTTTGCCCATTTACTTACAATGGGTGAAATTTCATGTCTATAAAAACATCAATTTTGTTTCAATTTACTTCAAACTTGGCACATATATAGAGGTAATTGTTATGTTGACAGCAGCACACACATAGACATGATGACATCAGCTAGATCAATGCCAAAATAAGCTACAATACGTGCAAGGGGTGGGGTTTGTTGTGCCTGGCACCACTTGTTAAAGGTAGGGTAGGAGATGTTTTCCTGGAGCATTTTTTACTAAATTGCTTAAAATCCTCTTCACACCCCAATTGCAACCAGTTAATTAAATGCTCTAACACAAAATCTAAAAAATGTAGTCACCCGTGGAGCGGACAGGACTGAAAAAAGACCATCCAGTCATTTTAACCGACCCATTGAAATGATTGAATGGTGATATGTCTATCAAACTCAACTGCCATTTGTCCCTCCCCCCTCTTTGAGTACCCCTCTTCGGGTATGAATCAGGTGCTCTCAGAGACTTTGAGCATTTGTACAGGAAACGAAGCTAGAGCCAGAGCTCGGCTAGCTATATTAACTATACCGTATTAAGATGTAAAGTTTGCCAGCAAGCTATTTTGTCACTAACATAAATCACTAGGGAATGTAACGTTAGCCACATAGGTATGAATTGGGGCTGTTCTGTTGACAAACGGGGGTGTTGGAGGAGACTGAATGAGGTACACATGGATCCATGAGCTGGAGCTGGAAAATTGTTGCTGTGCAGCGCTTGGGAACCCTTGGGAACCCTTGGGAACAAGCATTTCGCATGCCAGTACTCTGGAGGCGTGGCTTCGGGGGGATGTCTAAAGAAAGGCATTTGGAATTTTGAATTGTGTATTTTCAATATGTAGCTTGCTTGAACCGTTTTTCCAAGAGCTCCTACCCCATCTTTAACATACTTGGTTGCAAACAGACATAGACCATAATCCTCAAGCACAAAGAGCTTGGGGTTCCGGACTTACTATGGCAACATTCATTGTCAGTATAAATGCTTATCACGGACAGTGTATATGAAGCAGTAATATACGGAAATCACTAATATTGTAGCATGTCTTCAATGAAATAATTATTTCATAAGTATAGATATGTATAATATAATGTGATCAAAGACAATGTTACAAAAATTGCCTACATAAATGAATCCTTTTTAACATACCATGCATGCATGCATTTTAATCATGGATGGCACAGGAATTAAAGTGTACCTTTCAACATCACTGATAATGTTTACCAATTACTGTGGGAGCTGAAAAGTAATTGAAAAGGTAATTGCTTCAATTTTTGGAAGTGCATACCTGATTTGCTCAGGAGGTTATGAGCAAAGTGTGTTGCTGTTAGCCCTCTAAATGGCTTTGAGTGGATCGCCGATCCTTCTAGTAAAGGAGGTAAATGGGCTGCAGGGCAATCTGTTGCTGTCTATCCCACTTAGTCAGAGACTGCACTGGGGAGCTGATGTTCAGGCTGTGCTGCAAAGGGTGGGATTAGTGAGATAGTGCAGGAGCTTTAGCCACCTGGGCAAATGCAGTGCTATTCTCCATGTCACAAGGCTGAAAAGGGAAATCTCCTGGCTCAAGGGGAAGACTTTCACTTCCTCCAACACTAGTAGAAATGTATTACCAGATATTTTCCCATTTGCAAATGTGCCGCAAGTCAGACATGTGATTAGAAATCAATGTTTTTTGTTTTTTTTTTTTCCCCTGTGCAGACAAGCGCTTCTATGATAGTGTTAGGTTGCTGAAATGTTATTAAACTTACAAGCAGATAGCTACCTGTAGAACCATTGTCAGTGTTTCCGACCCACTTTGCATACAAATCAAATAGAGATGATAATCTGTTCTCGGTGATGCTATAAATGTAGGTTTCCTTTCACAACCCAATGAATGGCTCCGTGACAATAATTCATCAAGCTTTTTTTTTTCACTGGTGTCTGTCTCAAGGTATATAAAGTCAACCTGGAGGCTTAATTTGCTGGAAAGAAGATTCTGCATTAACACAAAGGTGGTGTGTATTTGGTGTCTAAAATGGTACCCTTGCGACACTGTTTAATTAATGGAGATTTTCTTTAACTTCTTTAGACAAATCTGGGTGCACTTTAGGTGACAACACCTTAATCAAACGCAAATGTGGAGATTTCCTTGTGGTAGTAACCGTATATTAACGATGTTTTTTTTTCTTCACATAGCCACTATCCAGTTGCACATTACTTGGTGGGACTCTGTACAAAAAACAAAGTGACACTTCTGTCTCAACTTTCAGGAGTGCTGCCTCACAATAAGCATAACTGTCCTGGCAATGACTAAAATAATATTTATGCAATCAGAAACCTACCATTTGTAACAGTATTTGAGCCATATTTACAGTATTGGATACTGGGAAATGAGCAAGGAAATGATTTGTCAGGCAGTCGCTATCAGCATCACATCTCTGTCGTGCTAATCAATGTTGAATTGGCCTTTTGATGCTCATTAAATGTCAACAGAAATCACTGGTTTCAGCTCCTACCTGACAATTCTAAATATATAAATAAATACTGATTCTCATGTAGAAAACTGCCACTGCATTTTGAGGGTTGTGCCATCTTTTACTTTAGACTCATTTATGCCTGATGTTAAATGCAAATATGAATGGAACCTTCTGTCTGAATGGCATCGTCTTGTCTGTTTTTCTGCATGTCTTATCAAATTGTTATGGATACAGATGGCATGGAGCAGTTCCATCAGAAATACCTTATAGTGAACTGCTTAACATTCATGTCAACATACAAAAAATATGGGAGTTTAAGAAAGTGACTGTAGTATCCTTTGTTACTGTCATGAAGGGAACATCAGTTAACTTTTAAAAACTGCATTTGGGTTGTATCAAATAAAAAGTTGATGTGGGTTTCACAAAAATACTCCACAAATGACTACATATGACAAAATTAAGTGAGACGCTTAAAACAAGATCTTGGGGAAACTGCAAGACATACAGATGCTTTCTGTTATACTGTAAAGATCACGTATTTTCTTTATAGTGCATTTGTATTCTATTCCAACTGTGTAACATTACACATATGAATATGTTAGTTAGCCCGATTGTTATAAACACTGTCTGACAATCGTGCATCAAACAAAGGCTAAAAGAATGTATATCTAATGCCGAGACAAAAATTGCATTTTATTGAGCCACATTATTGCTGCATCAAGCTTTTTTTCTTTCCAGCCACTTAAGTGATGTACTACACACATCTGAAAATGAATGTTAAAAAAAAAAAATCATGTACTTCAGGTGAGATGGCAGAAAAACCTTGAACCATTAAACAAAGTGAATTTTTTCAGCATCAGAAATACTTTTTGATGAATAAACCTTCAATAAAGATGACTTGCCCACTAAAGACAAACCACGAATAAGTTATTATGAATTAAAAGTATATTTCAGTATTTGTAGATCCTCACACATCAGCAGACTGTTTTAATTGTTCTTAGACAACACATTTAGGTTTGTTTTCTGTGACAAGATCCAGTATCTCATCCCAATACCAGGTGGTTTTGACTACTGTGTTACTAAACTTTTGATGACACTGATAACACTTGATTAGGGAAATAAAACAGAGCATAGTAGAATCTGGAAAGACATGATAAAATGATTCATAATACTTTTTTTTTGTAAACCAAACCACAACCTTTTCCTAACACTAACCAAAGCACTCTAAGTATAACTCTAACAATCTACCTGAGGCAGGATCTGAACTTCAGTCTCTTCTGGATTTTGTGTTTGACCAATACCAACTAACCCCTGCCTGATTTAAAGGGGTCATATTTCGCTAAACCCACTTTTATTAGTCTTTGGTTCATTTATTTGTGTATTTGGACCCTAATAGTTCATAAAGTTTGAATTTCAACCTTCCAGGTGCTGCAAAGCTATCTTTACATTCATTTTGGCAAAAATCGAGTAGATTTCTACAACCTGTTTAAATTTCTTCTCAATTTGTTACATCTATAACTAGTTACATCGCGACATTTTCACATATAAGGTTAAGACTTTCAATGAACATTTCTCTGAGTATGACATAACTGTTTATTAGCAGCAGCGGTTTTAGTCCATACTAAAAATATGTCCAAACTTTGAGCCGATTAACGAAAATATTCAGTTTTTGGTTGAATTAACGACCACAAGTGGCTGAACAGGACAGAGAAGCACAGTCAACAACTTGAAGGGGGTGGGGTGTGAAGTGGCTCATTTGCATTTAAAGGGCCAGTGCTTAAAAACGACCTTTCTTGTGTCATTACTCAGATATAGGGTTGAAGATGGACCTGTGAAGTTGAATTAATGAAGAATTCAGACCCAAGCAGAGCATTTACAGTTTATGTAGACCACAGGGAAATGTTTTAAAATGCATAATTCAATTTAAAAAAGCAAAATATGACTCCTTTAAGTAGAGAGTGCAATATTTGATCATAAAATGTAATGACAAGGAAGTATAACTTAAAAAAAATGTTGGGAATGGGAATGTTTAAGTAAAATATAAGTGTACTAAATTTCTTCTTAAGCAGTGCACTTGACTAAATATACTATTAGATCCAACCAATGGAATTAAGAAAATGAATTCACATATCACACTTTATTTATGTGTGACCCATCCTGACCTTTTGCAATTCCACTCTGTTGTAAATCTGTATAGTTTTTATTACTAGTATTACTATTTTAGATTTTTTGCACTATTTTTATGCGTTCACTTTTTTTTCTTGCACTTTATTCTGTTGTTGCCTTGACTATTGAATTTCCCTGTTGTGGGGTCAATAAAGTCATATCTAATTTAAATTAATCTATTCTAGTTTAAAGCAGACTAGATTCTGGCTTTTCCTTTACCTTCTACTTTTGTCAGAATAAAGTGTTGCATTTCTTTTTCTTTAGATCCAGACTGGGCATCCTGCAAGCTGGGTGTGTTTGTTTGCCTGAACTGCTCTGGTATCCATCGCAGTCTATCGAACCAGGTCAAATCCATTAAACTGGACCTCTGGGAGGACAGTCTGGTGGAGGTAACGTCACAGTTCACTTAGTTCAATCCTTTCAGAATACTAGCCAATTATCAGTTGGCTGCATCTATTTTTAATACGTAATTGTCTTTTTTTCTCTTGGAAGTTTATGAAATCCAAAGGCAATGCCAGCGCCAAAGCCTTGTATGAGAAGGCGGTTCCGTCTTACTACTACCGTCCTCAGCAAAATGACTGCAGGTAGGTGTTTTTCCAGGACGTTCTCCAGAAGTGGAAACACGTCACCGCTTGTGTCCTCATAATCTCAGTTATTAATGAACTGATGCAGACTGCTGACTTGGCAGCACCACTAAAAATAGACATAGAGAAGTGCAACTACTGCCCTTAAAAGAGAAATATGTTGGGTCAGAGATTGATGAATCATGTCGATTGAGCCTGTGAATGTTTTTGTGCCGTCAGTGTCCTGAGAGAGCAGTGGATTCGGGCGAAATATGAAAGGCTGGAATTCAATGGAGAAACCAAGTATCCACCGCTGTCTTATACCACAGGTGAGGTTTACACAGTTTTCTATCGCAACATGACCTCTGTTAATAAAATAAAATGCGTATCAGTGTTGTTCCTCATACACATGCAGAACTGAGCAAGCAAAACCTGTTCTTTGCATAGTTACAAGCCAGGAAATGAAAACCAGCCAGGCAGACTCTGTCAGTGTCCAACATATAGTTATTCTTAATTCTCTACACTAAGATTGACTGACTTGATTGCTTGGACTGATTCTCAGGTTTCTATGAAGGAATGCTGTGGAAAAAGGGGAAAGACAATGCTCAGTTTCTGAAGAGGAAGTTCGTGCTGTCAGAGAGGGAATTTACTCTGACTTATTACAACAAAGAAGATGTGAGTTCTGCACAGCTCTGACACAGTTGAACTGCGCTCTAAAAATAGACATGCAAACTGCAAGTATTTATAAATGCTGATTCGTTTTGTTGTACCTGAACAGGAAGGTTTCCCTAAATTAGGTTATCTCACTGGACCAAAAAAAAAAACATTACTGGATGGGATGACAATGATTTTAACCCTGTAAAGCCTGAACCATTAAATCACTGACAGAAAATTCCAGTTCTTTGAAACTGGAGCCTTCATTGGTCCTTCTGAACAACCCCCCCCCCAAAAAAAAAATTCAAACCTAAATTTCCATGTATGATTTTCAGTTTTGTATCATATTTGATACATTGGGTCTCAGTGCTCAAATACTATTATTTTTGAACAAACAAAAACATAATCTAACACAAACATGTCTAACAAATTGGTAATTCCTTTTCAAAATCCCTCATTAATGACAGTCTTGTAGTGTCAGTGGAAAGGCCTCTGGTAAATGAATTCCTCCCCCCTGGTGGATTATTTGTGCATTGCATGTATCTAATTGCATATGTCAGGTTTTTCAAGAAAAAAAAAATCACACTGATTATGTAGAGGGCTTCAAAACCCATGTATCAAATATGATACGTTTGGCATTATAAGGTTTAAAAACTACTTTTCTCATTTTTTTAGTCCTGTTTGACCAAAATGAGTATTATCTGTGGATCTCTGTAAATTATGGAGGTCATCTGTGATTTTAACCCTTTTTTTCCCTTAACCTTTATTTAAACAACACCAAGTGACAAGGAAACTTATGTGCAATAATATACAATATTTACATTAAATCATCATAATGTGGGGGAAGGGAGGGATTAGGGGTTAGGATATAGGCCAGGGGTAGGCGCCCTGTGGCTCTGGGGCCACATATGGCTCTTGGGCTCTTTTCCAGTAGCTCAGTGTGGCCACGTCAGAAAGCAAAAGGAAATAAATGACACTTTTTTTTTTTTTTTACATTCTTTGCTATTATTGTTGCAACCATAAAATTATTCTGATGTATGCAGTTGTAAAAATGTAGACTATACTCAAAATGAAATTTAAAAAAAAAGTAGTAGTAGTAAAAGTAGATTACTTTTTAATTTTAAGATACTGAAGGAATCCATCTGTATTCTTCATTGCAAGGAAAGTCTTCACATACCAGTTGATTTTTGAATAAAATAATGACAAATATCAGCGTTTTCTTTATTCCTGTAATTTCTTTGTACAGAATATGTGGAGAATAAATCAAAGTTTCAGTGCATTTACAGAACCACAAACTAATCCTAAAGAGCTTTTTAAACAGTTACCACTTTGGAGCCAAGAGATACCCTTATATCTTTCCTCAGACAGTTTTGTTTTTCTATTTCTGTGTTATAATAGCTCTTTAGATTGCAAAGGTTGCTGATCCATGATATAGGCTATAGCATGTAATGTACAAAAGAAACAAAATGTATGACTGACCAGGTAGTATAAATCAATGTCCTGTCTTGGTTGTGTAAGTGTTTCGTGTGTGATGAAGTGTGTGAGATGTGCATGTGGTGTGAATGTTATGATGTGGGCTTCTCTAAAAGTCAGGAATATGACAAAAGATAACCATTAATTAACTGAAAATAAGTAGGAAGAGAAAGGAAAAAGAGAGCGAAAGAGAGAGAGAGAAAAAGGAGGAAAACAGGGGGTAATAAAAATAAATAAGTAAATAAATAAATAAATGATAATAACCAAATGAGATGAAAATTACAATTTATCTAAATATAATGTCATCAATGTTAATGCCATTGTTGCTGCCCCCACCACCACACCCTGCAATCACAGCATTGTTTCCACTAGTGTTTTTTTTTCTAATGATTTAATGATTTTTTTTTTTTTTTTTTGTGATTTTAACCCTTTGTGAATCAGCTACACCTGTAATAAGCAATAAATAAGCAACACTTCCACTAGAAATGACTAATCCTGTTTCAGAAAACACAGACATCCTCTGGTAATATTAGTCTGGTGTGAATCAACACCTCTGGCATGATTCACAGCTTTTTTCGTTTCCTCATTTCTACATTCATGCAGCATGTTTCCTGGATGAGAATAACGGAAGATACACTGGTGATGGTACATGGAAAATTAGTTTTGTCATGTTGCAATGTAATATGGATGTTAAATGACAGAGCACTGTGCGTGGTATTAATATTCCAAGCTCTCACCAGCAAGGGGAAGTCCAGAACACACGCCAAACAAAACCACCAATAAACTAACGCTATGTATCACAGACTGTATCACTCATAAATAAAATATAAAATATAAAGCTCATTGTTTACACACATTTGTATTATGGCATCAAGTTTTCTTCAAACAAAGACTGCTTCAAACAAAGCTGCTAATTTGGACAGTCAGAATAACACTGTCTTATAATCTTCATGTGCTGCATTGGCTGATAGTTTACATTATAGCTCTGTTAGCTTAGCTTTGTTTTTAAACTGAAAACAGCCACAGTAAAACAATAAATCATCTTTATTTTCTGTGCCGTTTATGTTGTCAGTAGCTGAACTAAAGATCGGTTTAGAATCGTCCAAACAAGATTATAACTGTCACAGTTTAGTCCGAACCACAGATCAACAAACACCAAACTTAGCAAAGATAAGAACATCACATAATAAATTCATACCCTCCTAATCAGGCTTGTATTTGCCAAATTCTACTCCCTGCTGAAAACTGCTGCCCCTTCCTAAGTTAGCCATGAAGAGGACGATGTGCACCAAATTCACCCTGTCATAACTTTTTCTCCTTTCTGACTGTAAGGTTTGAAATTAATTGTGAATTATTCAACCTCTTAACACCATCATAGCTGTGTAGCAATTAAGTAATTAATAATATTATAAGATGTTGCAGTTATGTTTTTTTATCTGTTTAATATTAAAGAATGTGCAAACTGTAAGGGATATAAAACTTTCAAAAGTTATCTTAGATATACAACACACAAAATCTATAACCATAAAAGCAGATATTGCAGAAAACGGCATCCCCCATCAGAATAAGCTTGCAAAGCCAAAGGAGTGAAATGACTGTAGCAGCTCACATTTGGAGCTCTTCTGGTGTGGCACTATGTCCTCTTCATGCACTGAAAAAATCCAAATCTTATCAAGTGTATTTTTCTCATTTCTAGTCAAAACACACACATAAGACATAATCACTTAAATAGTAACTTTTTTAGACAATAGATCTTGAAAATCTTATTTCAAGAAATCTTACCAAGATAATTTTCACTTGTTCTATTGGCAGAT
>JAPQRP010000005.1:4767874-4781968 GCA_037367295.1 Apogon hyalosoma
AATCAGTGTGTCCAGTAATGAAAGACAGGAAATAAAGGAGCCGCCTTAAGTTCAGGAAGTAGTGGGGCTGTGCATAGAGTACATTTTAGCCCGTATTCTGCCTGTTACTAAATGTTTTGTGCATCTGTAGCTCCACTGTGATCTGTAAGTTGTAATGCACATGTGTAAATAATAAACGGACATATAATATTGTTGAAATTGCACTAATTCTTCTAAAAAAAATTTCAGGTTCATGGTTGTTTGTGTCATTCACTGTTGTCTTCCTTTCTTCACCTGCTTATCTGGGACCGGGTCATGGGGGCAGCAGCCTCGGCAAAAAAGCCCAGACAGCCCTCGCCCCAGCCACTTCCACCAGCTCTTCCGGGGGAATCCCAAGGTGGTCCCAGGCCAACCCAGAGATATAATCCCTCCAGTGTGTCCTGGATCGGCCCCAAGGTCTCTTCCCGGGCATCCTCACTACATGCCCGAACCACCTCAACTGGCTCCTCTTGACGTGAAGGAGCAGCAGCTCTACTCTGAGTCCGTCCCAGATGTCTGAGCTCCTCACCCTATCTCTAAGGCTGAGCCCAGCCACCCTGTGGACGAAACTCATTTTGGCCGCTTGTACTCGCAATCTCATTCTTTCATGTGTCATTCACATTTTTTTTTTAAATATAGTGTGTAGATGTAAACATTTTTGTAGTATAATTTTCCTTTTTTCATACTAAAACATAGAGAAAGGTTTGGAGTTGATATTATTTATAGCTTATTGTGTTATAATTTTACTGGTCTTAGCTTGCTTGAGATCATACTGGGATGATCATACTGTGGCCACTGACCTGAACGGAGTTTGACATCCCTGCTTTAGAATGAACAGAGCTTGAATGAACAGAGTTTGCTATGTTGCACAACCATATTTACACAGTAGCTTCAGATAAAAATCCTCTTCTTTCTCATTTTACAGCAGTTGACTTCCAATATCTGGGTTCATTAGGACCATCTACTATTTGGCAATGTGGACAAGACCAGAACATGGAAAACAAACACTGACTCCAACTGAGGACTTCCTTTATTGTTTTGTGGCCAACATAGGGGAGGGACAGCTGGGTATTGGTTGCAACCTGCAGCTTTACCACTTGGTGTAACTTTGCACGAGACACTGTACATTCAATGGATGTGAAGGTCAGTACTAACCAATGATTTTCTGACTAAATATGTAAGATTCTGATCTTTAGGTGTAACCCTGTCACAGTCTTGGGGTCATTGAAGGGACACCAGGGGTTGACCTGTTTGACTGAAGTTCTGTTCAGTGGTGCGTTTCACTGAATAAACAACTATAATGTTAAAACATGACCCCCGTGATGATCTTTAAGATATTATCTATAGACCAGCAAATTTCAGTACCACTTCTTAAACTCTAACATGATCATTTTGTGAGACAGGTGTGAGACTGAGGTGTTACAACAGATGGGGCCATTTTTAGCGTCTCTAACGGAGCATGGACCAAAGAAACATGCACTTTCTTGTTCCTTCTCTTCTTAATACTGTCAAAGGTAAAAATAACTGAATTATCCCCCTAAGGAATCAGTTCTTCTTGACCACTAGGTTTAACCATTATGTTCTCACTACTTGTCATTTTTTGTCTTTATCTTTAGTATCTTTGATGCTACAGTCTCTTCACAGAATTCCTATAAACTGCTAAATGAATAGATGCACCCTGAACTTCTCATCACAAATTTTCCTTTTTTTTGTTTCTTACAACAGTTTGAGAGAGTTCTTTTCCTACTCTCCACAAAATTTTGTTTGATCAAAAATGTTTTATTAGGAATTCAACCTTATCAGTTACACATCTTTCCATTTCATCAGTCCTTTTAGTTCAGAAACGCCAGATCCTTAACCTCATACTCCTTAATTTCAGAATGGTAGAAATCAGTCTTTAATTTGAAGATTTATAAAATGGCTTTTTCCATCTGGAGAAAAAGAATATTCGTCTATAAAATTTTACAAAAGATGTTTAGAGGAGATTCAGTGGCTGCATTTTAACTCTGAATGACTGCTTATCTATTTTGTTGCTCTTGTTGCACTGAAAATTTATTTGTATGCATTTTGTTGATATATATATATATATATATATATATATACTTAGTTTGCTGTCATTTTTACAAAGCAAAACTGTTTCCTGTAGGTCAAATTTTTGTTTTCTAAAAACTTGGTAAATTTTACCATTTTGTACATAGAGGTTTCAAATACACCCACAGGGTTTTCTGAGACTGCCTTATATTATTTAAGTTAAATTAACATAACGTGTTTTAAAACCTACACTCAATGAAGCCAGCTGCATGGACAGAAGGAGAAGTAAAAGTTGTACTGAGTTAAAGCAAAGATCTATTTCAAATAAGACACATTATTTATGTATGTATGTTTTAAGACAACCACATTCCTCATATGTTTTTAATCTAATAAAAGTGTTCACTTTGCCTTCTTTTCATGGGTCAAGATCCAGAGAGCAGCTAAATCCGACCATGTGACAATACATAATAGAGAAAATTTAAAATTGACTCTTTTATGTCAACTCGATGAATCTACTACCACTGAAAGCCTTTCTCAAGTGCCATCTTCACCCCTGATATCTCATTCTACTTGAATGAGGCTGTGGGATTTGCAGAAAGAAGGAAGGAGGGGAAAGTGGGAAGAAGAAGGGTTCCTGTCCTTTAAACCCACAGGGTCCCTTCACTTCTCTGCTGATGGTCTGTAATTGGTGTGTAGTGCTGTTGTGCAGAGAGTTCAGCAGCAGGCAGCTCCTCTGGCTGCCTTTTAATGTGTCACCAGTTTGTGTGTCCCATTATCACTTGTTCTGTTTTCTCTTGAGGTGTACAAATACACCCAGCAGGGTACAGATGAACCAAAATTATCAACAGTTCCGCTCCGTTGCTCTGAGAATCAATGGATGGATGGATGGATGGATTTATCTCTGAAACTATGAACTGTAAGCTGTATTATATTCCAACTTGTTGTTTTGTCATTTTGCTCAATGAATTATTTGTTTCACTGAATATACATGTGCCCTTCAAACACTTTTTTTCTTTTATTTTTCATGCCGTCTGAGCTCTGCCTCCTTTTTAATGCATCCTGTATCATCTTCAGGGAGGACTCATATTTATGCAGCAATTCCTGGTGTCTGAGTCATGAGTCAGCGGCTCAGTGAGGCCACTTTCTTGCAGTCAGAGCAGAGGGGTCCTATAGGTGGCACTGTTGATTCTTATGAACAACCCACAAAACAACAGGTTGCACTGCTGCTCATCTCCACACTGACTGGACACACACACACACACACACACACACACACACACACACACACACACACACACACACACACAAACCCTTTCAAGTTACGACACTGAAAAAGAAAATAACAAACATGTGCTGCTTGGTTTCACATCAGTCATTTTAACCCGACTTTAGAGGCATTTCATGCAAATTTCATTTTATTTCATCTTCTTCTTTTTTTTTTTTTTTTTTTTTTTAAATCACACCTCAGATTCCTGCATTCTATGTTGTGGATATAGTGAAAAGCTACAGGCCATATGCCAGCTTCATTTCATGCTTTGGTTTTTAAAAAGCAGTTTCATCTTGACAAATTCCACATCGTTGCCAGAACTCCTGCTGCACAAAACCACCTGTGAGCGCATTTGCTACATTCTGTTCATTTGACACGAGATCCCTGCAGAGCGCCTCTGAGTAGGAATATTCATTATCATACTGTTGGAGATGTGATTATTGTCTACCTGCAGAGTAAGTCTCAGTCTTACGCTCATTGTCACCAGCCAAGCGAAAATGTAATTAAACATATTCAGTGTGAGGTATGGAGCTCCTTTCTAATTTGCTATTTAATCTTTTCTTTCTTTTTTTCCTTTTCTCTCTCAACGTTCTGGGAATAAAACCGCAATCCCTATGAGGTCTGAGCTGGGAATTGGATGTCACAATACTTGCTGACGTGACGCCCGCAAACCCTCTAATTTGCCAATCCAGCCCCGGAGTGCGCGTCCCGTTCCCCCTCTCTCAGTTTCTGCACCAGCACACTCCGGTCCACAGCCACAGGGTGCAGAGCAGAGCGGCAACAGCACAGGATCTACTCCAACACCACCGCTCATTCCTGCACGCTTCTCCATCGCCTTGAAAGTTACATAGATTTTTTTTTTTTTGCAATCGTTACATGACACTCGTCAAATCAGATCCACGTGATTCGGACCATCACTCTATGAAAAAAAGGAGGAAGAAGAAAACAACATTGCGGTGTGCGTTACGCAGCGGAGGGACCTAAAGTGTTGACTTTTTTTTTTTTTTTTTTTTTTCTCGCTTTTCTCCCGCTGTTGTTTTTGATTAAAATTTTGCAGCTTGATAAGAGCAGACGAGTTTATTTGAATGCCGAAATTGGACGAGACAGCGGCGCCGCATGCTGTGCAACAAGAGAAATGGTAAGAAACAACCAAAACACTGCATCACTTTAGACTTTTCATGTTTTTCAACTACATTTATTTTGCTTGTGTGTGAGTCTGTAGAGATAGCCTTACTTATTTCGCAACATTTTCACTGTTCCAAGCTTGCAGACAAAAAAAAAGAAAAAAAAAAATCTTTGACATATAACGCAAAAAAAAAAGAAAGAAAAAAAAAAGCCAAATATTGAAGATTCTTGCGATGCTGAGAGATAATTGGTAACAGACGGATTGTTTTAACAGACTCCGACGCGCGTTTCTCCCTAATATCCAACAGTCGAATCTTTACGCACGGTGGATATGTAAACTGGGCACCAAGACGGATGTGATAAGTTGAATTAATGTATTTTGGAGGTGAAAACGACCCCACTTCCCCCCCCTGTTTGCCTTGTTGAGGTTGAGAGTACACTGTGCGTGTAGTTACCATTTCCTCTTGTCCGTAACGGCAGGTGGTGACGCACGGAATACAAGAGTTTTGTGTTAAATGGAGAACTGCTCACAGAGGATAAATTGCGTTCAAAGTTGTGAGGATATCTGCTGAGGAGTGTTATCCATCCGGCGGCTTCCTCCTCCTCCTCTTCCACCTCCATCTCCTCCTCCTCCACCTCCTCCTCCTCACCCCTCCTCGCGACTACAAATGAGTCCACGGCGAGACATGGGGCCGCTTCAGTGCGTGGGACTCACCGCGCTTCTCCTGTGCACAGGTAAGACCTCGGAGGAACCCCGGTTAATGCCACTGAGCCACTTGTGTCCATAAAGCTGAACACGAATTATGGAAATGAAAGGGAACGGGCATGGTCACATAGTAAAAGGCGCTGTAAATGCTTCAACCTTTATTGAGCTATTTTATTCAGCATGGAGCAAATAATGAAATGCAAATTATTTCCTTTTAGCCAAGAGGACATATATAATTTATGAGACATATAATTAGCTGTAAGCTGTTGTGACAGAATACAAAATGACTTGTAATATTAACATGAATGAACTGTGACAGTTGCCTAGAGAGTGTGTGGGTTTGGGGTGTTGTGTCAGCACTGAAATGGGATGCAGTGTGTGAGCGTGGCACTGCAGAGCACCAGGAATAACAACAGGCTGCAGACACAAGACACAAGTGCATCTTTTCTGCACAAGTTTGTGTAGTTGTGTGCCCAGAAGGGTCCATATGTGGGTGAAAGTGTGTTTCACCTGAGTGTGGTTAAGTTTTATTTTAGCTCACATGTACGTAAGTGTGTGTAGAGAATGTAGATGGTTGGGTGTGACTGGTTTTCGGTAAGTTGTGAAAAAAAACCAAAAAAAGAAAGGATGTCAAATGCACAAGTGAATCACCCTAAGATCAACCTCCTAAGTAGATGCACAGTTTTAACCCCTAATATGATTGTCGAAGGAAACACACATTTTTGTGTCGAGTGTTATTTTTGCAGCTTTCTTTGTCTTTCCACTTATGCGGTCTGCAAATCCAGCAGCAATGTAGATACCATTTAAACATATTTCCACTAACAAAACTCAAGCACTCAGTTTAGACAGAATAGGAGTGATTATTTCATAATCATCACTGAGATCAGTTTTTTTTTTTTTTTCCAAATTTGATCCTTTATAGCCTTACATTTTCTGAGCTTGTTTCAGCAAATCCTCCTGTTTAATGAGCTGAAAGCAGGGTTCTGATTTGAGCTCAATAATTCTCTTAAGCTACATCGACCTCTGAAAAAGACAATATTCCAGTATGCCTCCTTCCTTTAATGACACTTTCCTACCAGTGGAAAACAGTCCTTTTAGCACCGTCTTGAAAAGGTTGCAATGTCATATTTGCACATATTGAAAAACCTGTTGATATCCAAGTCTTTCATATTTTTTTTTTTAAGTCTGTGTGTTTCCTCCTTTTGTCAAGTGTGTAGATAAATCTTTATTGTTGATAAGATGAATTTTGTACATGACACAGAACTACAGATAAACAGGAACTTCTAATGTCCACAGAATCCTTCTAAAAATCACATTATATTTACATGTCTAATAGAAAATTCTACATTTGGAACTAGCTTTAATTTTCAATATCAAACAGGAATATACAGTTACATGACCTGTATCAAGTATTGTAATATTCAGAATAATTGCCTCGGATGTAAATGTCTCATGGGCATCATGTTGAAGATTAAAGTTTTTATTATGTTACTTTTTGTTTTATTTGTAGATTGAAAAAGAACAGCTGGTTGCATCTTATTATATAGATCTCTCATGTGGGAGGAATTGTAAAGTTAGTGAAACAATCATCCAAATCTTTTCAGTAAATGCCTCAAATTTCGTAAAGCTTCTCTGGTTTGACTTTAAAGTTCTATTTGTTTTACATGTAGGAAAAGTGACCTGAGTAAGACAAAAGACAAACATTTATTCACTTTCTATTGAGGAAAAAAATGTCTTCACATGGAAAGTCGCTTGCTAAGTATATAAGAAGAAGGAAGATTGGTCTCACCAGGTCTGGTGGTCAGCTTCTTAATACTTTCAGGTGAAAGTGGAGAGGAGAAATAAAACAGATTCCACCCTGTCAGTCAACCTCCCAGTGTGCAGAATCTCAGAGGATATTATAACTTTCAAGCCATCTGATTGCTTTCACCAAGAGGTTTCTGGTTCTCTCCAAGAGACACACGCTGACAGGCAGACACTCTACTGTAGAGGAAACACACACATACATACATACTGTCAGACTGGCCATCAGGAAATGGACCATATAGCCTGGCATAGTGTGTATGATGTAGGCAGGACTGGCTTATTATTTTTCAATATAAGACAGATTTTAGGATTGGCTCTTTGTCATATTTCTGACATAGAATATAAGTTTGGCACCTCTTTACAAAGAGGCAAAACTGTCAATTTTGTAAAAGTGTGTGTTCATTTTCCGACGGGATCCCAGGGCTCAACGATTAATTGAAATGTTACAGAATTTTCAATATGGCAGAAATAGCAAAAGTGCAGCACTCAACATACCGCTATAAATGAAACACTAGAGGAAATACTTGTGCGGTACAGGTCAGAACAAAAAACACCTTGTCGGAATCATTTTTTATATTTATTTTGAGGAAATTAAATGGAAAAAAAATGTGAAATGTTAATGTTCTAAACTCAATATTGCTTCCTTTAGATGTTTTTCAGCATAGTAACCAAATGTCTGTCTGAAGTGGTCAAAATTCATTCTGCTTAAACGATTTACATCTTAATTAACCTGAAATGATTAAAAAGGACTTCCTCTATTTAGAAATATTTAACCCAGATCACAATCTTTCCCTTCATGTAAACCTTGTCTCGCACAGTCAGACTTCTCCATCACTCTGGAATAGGGAAAAAACCTCCCTGGCTTGTTTGAATTTCCTTAAAATACTATTAAGTGTCTTGGTGGTGCCAAGATGAAAGTGCAGTGACAGTACCTTGTCACCGTGATGTTAGAGGAACTTTTTTTTGCAGGAACATTTTCATATGAAGACGCAAACCCTGTCATTAAAATGATAAATCCCCCAGAAGAAAATGACAAACTGCAAAGAGCCGAGCACAATGGAAATCTACATCTACAAAACTTGCAATTTTCAGTGTGTAGTTGCAGCTCAGAGGTTTTTGTTCTTTCATGTAGCAAAGGGGAGGCTATGACGACAATAACGCTCAGATTGGAAAACAAATGGAACAGTCGCCTCATGGCAGGATTATTCCAACAGACTACTGCGTGAACTTCTTAAACTTAACAACTGTAGGATATATTCTCTGGCAAAGTCCTGCATCCACTCCACTGTCCCTCTGCCTTTTGGAGAAAGAAGTCTCAGATCCCTAAATTAAATATATTTCCTTGCAACAAAATCAGTGCAGAGATTATGTTGGATGATAATAATAATTCTTATGAGACAAAGTTGGAAATGAACATTCTAACATAAATAATGTCTTGTATTGCAATCATGTATGTAAAAAAACGACAATATTATGTTTTTGCATGTTGTTCGACTTGAACTGACAACAGAATTTTTTTTTATTCGTATATAATATCAGATGCATTATTGCTCATACATTTGGAATAATTTAGTTTTTAGACACATTCCTGTTTTTATTCCTATTTAATACTTATTAGTAATCACCTTTGAGCAGGTTCAGATTATATACTGAATCCCAGATACACTTTATTAAGAATAAAGCACATTATCACAATCACTTCATGAGAACAGGTAAAAATACTTTATTCCAACTTTATGGGAAACAATGTATTTATATTTAACATTAGGACATGCCTGATCATGTATCAAATAAAATTTCTCATAAGATTATAATTTTTTTATAATAATAACAACAATATTAATAATGCCACTATTACTACTAATAATAATGATAAATAATAGTATTAATTCAAATTATCTTTCACAATTAGACAAAACGAATTCAGTGCCATGAGATGAAACAAAATGACAGAATATTTATATAATTGCAGTGGAAACACAATACATATACAGTTGATTACCTTTTTTATTGTCTTTCTGTGGTGTCAGCATACTGTATATTTTCCATTACGTGCCTGAAAAAACATTTTATTCCAGGCATGAAGGGTACTGCACCAAACAAGAGTGGGAGGATTCCCACTTGGACTTTGCCTGCTCTTCTGAATTTGTGTGGGCCTGGCCTGAGTGGATTGGGATGGAAGGTTTAAAAGTTACCAAACACATTTAGCATTAATTTAATAATGGAGCTATTGTTGTGTGTTTGCTCTTTACCTCTCACACAGAGACACACACAGAACCCGAACAAAGACAGTAGCAGGAGTTAGAGCGGTGGAGCAAAGGCAGAGCGGTCGTGTTCAAGAGTTTTACTCAACACAGAAACATTCACGTGCTCTTTGAATCTAAGTTCAACAAAGAGCCATAAACACACAGTCATAATCATACTCGCAATCACAACCTGACAGACAATCTCCGGCTGTATCTGTGCTTATTGCATCTATTCTTTAGCAGTGGTAAGATTCCCATCATCCCAGGCACATTTGAGTACAGAACATTGACAGTGATGAGAACATGCAACGATTGTTCAAGTAAAAATCGTCCTTTATATAAATGTACATGTAGGAACAAGTCAACAAGTATAATCTACATAAAAGGCTGGTTTTCCATTATAACAGTCAAATAGAGGTGGAGGCTAATTTGAGAATAAAATTGGATTTCAGGAGTTCAGCTGATAGGATGTTTGTCATGTTTTTCTCTGGAGAGGAACTAGAAAACCCTTCAATATTTCACCACTGAACCTGCAACAGCTCCACTTGTGTGTTGAAACAGTGCCTTTTGCTGTTCTAATGCTGTCATTTGGCTTCTGGTTTGGTGTTTCTATATATCTTGTTGGCTGATCAATGTTGTCATTTTCTAAAACTACTCAACCCCTCTGGTGTCAATAGGCTAAATCAATGAACTCAGCTCATATCAGTAAACTGTTTGTAGGGGCAGTAGGTATATCCAGTTTGCCAATGACTTTTTTTTTGTAATACTTTCACATATTAAAAAATGAATTTAGGCGGAAGTCAACTTCATGAGAGTGAACACGTCTTTGCCTTTTGATTGACTTTGTAACCGGTTTTGGACCTGGAATTTTTTATTTTTTTTTTGACACTTACCTTTTATTAGCTATTTATGATTTTGTCATACAGAACATAACAAACAACAATCTGCAACAGATAATAGTCACAATCTAATAGTAATGATAATTTAGGTTACAGTTCTGAAATAGCAACCAAGTTACCTAATTAATTAAATTTTTAGAGCTATGAGACAAACCACCCCTTAATTGTATTTAAAGAAACTAATCCGTTTGCCCCATCTTATTTTGTAAAGTTCAGCTTGCAGCCTCAGCATAAATGTTAGTCTCTCCATTTTGTGAATTTCATCAACAATTTTCAACCAGTCCTCCAGCTCCGATGGATCAAGTTGAAACCATTTACGAGGGATTTTATTTTATCTATTTATTCAGGGACAGTATGCGTCACTCAACAATACTGTAAATATGCCAATGTTAGACAAATGGCTCCTTTTCACTATTGTCCAGACGTTAAATTAGGTGGTCAAACGACAAAACAACAAAGTCAGCCCAGAGAAAGCAGACACAACATATTAAAACCCTAGTGACAGTTTGCAAAGCAAGGCAATGTAGGCATTTAATGTAAAACACCATTACATAGACGCTGTTTTTAAAAGGACTCAGACAGAAGTTAGTCAGATAAAGTAAAATTAATACTGTACGCTATTTTATAAAACTTACAGACTAAGAAAATATGAAGACAATGCAAAATAAATGGATAAATGCATGATATAGAATGATATTATATAAATTGCTAAGTAGGTAGTACAAAGTAAAAGCTAATTACGTGACTTGAAATTACATTAAGGAGAGAACACAGTTCAGACTGACAAGCATGCAGCGACGATGACGATAATGATGATAATATGTCCTTTTTTTAGTGAATTCACCTTAAATCTCATCTTCGCTTCAGTTGTATCTGTGCCTGGATGAAATGAGCAAAAACTTTAGACTTCAAACACATTATCTCGTGCCTTTAAGGTTATAAAAGGACCCTAAATGACCCTGCATATTAAGGCTGTGAAATCCAGACTGGTGTCTGCCTCCAAGGGAGCAAGGTCTTATGGGATATTACTTGTTGAGGGGTGGAGGCTGTTGGCAAGGCTGTACTCTTCTGGGCAGTGCTTAAAAAACAGCATCAGCCCATAGAATAAGCTGACGTAGTAGAAATGGCTCCCTCTTGTTGTGTTTTTTAACTTTTGTTTTCTTCTCAAACAGTTCAAAAGGCATTTCTGTGAGTTGTGAAGTTAATTTCCATAAAACAAGCAGTAGGATACTTTTTACTGGAGGCCATGACTAGGAAGCTGAAAATTGACTTACTTTCTTAGACATTGTGGGTTTTTCCCACAGCAGAATAAAGTGTTTGACTTTCCAGGGGCAAAGTCAGAGTTTATCCCACTGAGAAGAAAACAATATTTTGTCTTTCCTTCTAGAGAAGCACATTTTTGATGATAATTTGACAAAATATAGTGAAAAAAGTACTATCACTCAATGAAATGTTGTGTTATTAAGTGATGGATGAAGCCCAGCTTGCCCTGTGTGACACCGTGTTTTATACCCGACTCTAGAGAGCAGCAGAAGGAAACGCTGCACCAGGGAGCCATATGTCATATTATATGGGTCATAAGACACAGACACAAGTCATAAAGGGAAAGGTAATATAAGGGCTCTGTAGTACACATCCAAAATATGTGTATGCTTCAGAGAACTGTATAATCTGGAATAAAGTGGAGGGGACTGGACTGAAAATTGAATTGAGCTGCTTTTAGTTTTCACATAACACTTGGATGAAACCTTCCTTGAACTGACTGGTTTAATGATAGTTGTATTAGAGCAACACGGATGTGGAACTAGGAAGTGTTTTGTGTCTTTGTATTACATTCAGAGGCTGATCCCACTGTCTGTCTGACAGTTTGTCAAACAGCTGCATGGAGGATTCTCCTGAATATCCCCATGGGAAACTGAACCTGACATGTTACAGAGCTGATGGATAGTGGATACAAGCACAGTTCCAAAAAAAGTTGAGGCTTTGTGTAGAACATAAATAAAAACAGAATGCATTCATTTGTGAATCATCATTATTTCATCATCAAAAGGTAAGTGTACTGAAAACAGCTGTGGGAACAATTTGCAAATAATGAAGTTAATTGGCAAGGAGTTAGTGACTTAGAGAGGCAGATTCTCTCAGGAAAAAGAAGAGGAAAGATAGGCAGAGGTTCAGCAATATGCGATAAACTGTGGAAAAATTTCAGAATAATGATCCTCAATGTAAAACTGAATATCTCATCTATAGTACATGATATAAAAAATCAATATTGGATGCCCATGATCTTCATGCCCTCAGGCAGCACTGCATTAAACCCAGGCATGATTCTGTAATGGAAATCACTGCATGGTCCCAGGAACACTTCCAGAAATCATGGTCTCTGAATGCAGTCCACAATGCCCTCCATAAATGCGATTAAAGCTCTATTATGCAAAGAAAAACCCATATGTGAACATGATCCAGATATGCTGCAGTCTTCTATGGACCAAAACTCATTTACAATTGACTGAGGCATAGTGGAAAACGGTTCTATGGTCAGATGAATTGATAATTGAGAATTCTTTTTGGAAACCGTTGATGTTGCATCTTCTAGACCAGGGTTTCTCAACCTTTTTTGAACCATGCCCCACTAACAGCATCATAAGCCTACTGGTACCCCCCGTGCCAGAAAAAAATAACCTCTCAAAACTCTAGTATGAATGAATGAGTGAATGAAATCTTTATTTCGAACATGTAGAGTAGTATCTAGTATCTCATCATTTTCGGAATATTTACAGTCAGTTGTTTAAAGAAGAGGGGATGGTACACAGGGATGAATATTTTGGTAACACTTCACTTTACATGTGAGTTCATAACACATTCATAGCAGCTGTCATAGACTGCATATAAAGCATTCATGACTGTTTCATGAGACACGACTCAACATTCATACCAAACCTTTCATGAATGTTGAAGACAGAATGACGGTAACTTTTCAAAATAAAAGTCCAACAATCGCAAAGCAGCATTGCTGTTTTTGTTCCAAACCTCTTACCTGATCACGTCACATCTGAGTCAATGGGTTAGTCCAGTGCCAAAAAGACAGAACATGGTCAAGCAAATCATTTTTGTTTCATAAAAATGTATTGTTTTATAATGTAACCTTTGCAGATGATTTGTCATCTTTTGCTACTGAGAGTGTCCAACCGTTCCAGGTTACACAAATACAGGTCAGCTGAATGTGGGCTAGTTTACCTCTCAGTGTTTAACTCAGTGATTACCAATACTTCACAACTTGTATAGTAAAGTGACATTAGATGTAGACTTCATAAGATATTCATGAAATATTTACAAAGGCTGGAGATGAAATGAATGGTATCCAGGAGTAACCATTCTGAACACAAGTACTTCTGGGACTTTACATCTGCCTTGCACAGAGCCCAGAGCCACTGCTACCATTACGCACAATACGCAATGTGCGCAGGGCATCTGACACCTGGGGGGGCACCAAAATACCTTGATGGAAAAAAAAAAAGATCAAAGCCATGGTAAGTATAGATACAATTTTACTTTACAATCAGAACTATTCACTTGAAAAAATGAATTCTTGTAATGCAGGCTCCAGCCCCTGTGCCCTTCAGTGGTCTGGTCTGTTCAGTGCACATGCACAACTCACGCCCACAACTCACATTTAACTATCGGCTTGACAGCAAGCTGTTTTTTTTTTTTTTTTTCCCCGAAATGGCAACGAAAAAACACAAGAGTCGGGGGCAGAAAAAAGAAGAAACTTCGCACCAACGCTCGTGCATTGCTTGCAGGTAGGTGATGGAAGTTAATTATGGAAAAATGTGTTATCATTGACATACAAAGACCAATAAGACACAGCTAGTAGCTAGCTAAGCAGGTGACAGCATAGGAAACAAATAGAATCATGTTGGGCCCCTTGCTACAAGAAAGTCACTGGAAACAACCTGTAGGAGGTGGGGGTGCGTGATTGTTGGGGGGATGAACGGGGGG
>JAPQRP010000005.1:4782053-4796897 GCA_037367295.1 Apogon hyalosoma
GGGGGGATGAACGGGGGGGTGGGGGGGTGTAGTGTAGTGGTCCGACATTGTCATTCACGTCATACAAACACACTTCATGCCTTTTTTGATTAGACAAAAGCTCCACTTCATATGGAATTGCCTCTATTGTAATGAGTAATGCCATTTGTGTATTTACATAATTTTTGCATATTTATTGCAAATCCAAGACTAACTGACTTTGTCACCTCAAGCGCCTCGGTTACCATCAGCTCAGAGGAGGATGCAGCCAGATGTTTTGTTGCTGTTGTTTGTTTGTTTGTTTGTTTGTTTAGTTTTTCACTTTTTTATTACATATATTTTTTCCATTTTAAGTTCATTCTTGCTATACTGTTTGCCTGCATTAGCCTGAATGGTCACACTCGATATTGATTAAAAAAAAAATGCTTATTTTTGTTATTACAATAATTATTATTTGTGCAGCAAAAAGAAAAATGAGTGACATGATAATTTGGCAATGTGGTGGTTGTATGCACTTTAAATAAAACAGTTGTGCAATATTGTTCATTGTTAATGTCTTTATTTAGTAACCCATATAAAGGGTATTATGAATCCCCTCCAGCCTTTGTAAATATTTCATGAATATCTTATAAAGTCTGCTTCAAATGTCACTTTGCTGTAAGAGTTGTGAAGTATTCATAATCACTTACTGGGAAGTGAACTTCATTGAGCTGACCAGTATCTGTGGATCCCTGAATGGTTGGACATTCCTGTTTTAGTGTAGGTAAGGTAAAAGATTGAAAATCATACATCCTTCAAAGGTTACCTCATAAAACAAACAAAAAAATCTAAAACATTAAAATTCCCTTGGACACTGGACTTCCCCATTGACTCAGATGTGACATGATCAGGTAACGGGTTTAAAACAAAACAAAAAAACGACAATGCTGCTTTGAGATTGTTGGACTTTTATTTTGACAAATTATTGTCATTCTGTCTTCAACATTCATGAAAGGTTTGGTATGAATGTTGAGTCATGTCTGATGAAACAGTCATGAATGCTTTATATGCAGTTTATGACAGCTGCTATGAATGTGTTATGAACTCACCCGTCAAGTAAAGTGTTACATATATTTTCCTGTCCCATCTTTTTGGAACCGTTTGGAGCCTGAAAAAAAATATGAAAATGAAGATATGGTTTTCATCTGTACCAAATAAGCAGGTTCTCTTATATTTATAGAAACTTATTTTGAAGTCATAGCATGTCTACACTACCACAATGCATTCATTTTTAGTTTAAGCTTAAAGTAGAAGATTATGTGATTTGGCTATTGTACTTGAAATTGCAAGAATATTTTGTGTAGTTGTTCATCTTTTTAAAAAGTCATAAAAAATTGTTTCTTAAAAACTTTACGTGTTGAAAAAATGTCTGTTGTGACAATTTTTTCTGCTGCTAAATTAATGCTTTCTTTAACCAAAGCAACTATAATTTTCTGTTATCTTTTTAGCTTCTGATTTTTTTTTTCCAGAAAAAATGCCTGTTGCTGCTGAAAGCATGCCTCTTGCACGTAGCCACAAAGCCTAAATTGAGTTGGAAAATCAAAATGATAAAAGCTAATCACTGAAAGGGAACTGCAGTCACACTAAGAATCTGTGTGGTTTAGTTTTGTGAATGTATAATGGCAGTGACCAATTGTCTTTATTCATTTTTTTGCATTTGTCCTTGTCAGTGTTCCTAGTCCTTTTTGATTTTAGAATATGATGTTTTGTTTTTTTTTTGTTTTTTTTTAACTCCTTTGTCAGAACAGCAGAAGGCTTGAGTAAAGAGCCCAACCATAGCAACCGCAAAAAGTACAGTAATACAGCTGGTGAGGGAGTAGCAGCTTAGAACCTGATGTACTGAGAAGAAATTAGTTTATACTTGTTTATTTCAACATTCTTAAATCTTTAAAAACTGTAAAAAACATTTTGTGTAATATCAAACAGAAAAAAAATGGCTGGGTGTTAAATTGAAATTGAATGTCTTATTGTCAAAGCCTTGTATTCTTATGAATTAGACTTTATGGTAGTGTTTTTTGTCATTTGGCTGATGCTTTGCGTTCATCCAGATGGTACGGGTACAGGCAGGAAATCAGGAAGCAAACAAACATGGAGAAAAGTGAACGTGACGCAGACCGAGGTACAGCTGATACTGCTGACAATATCGTCAGTTATTTTTGTTATATTTTTGTACAACACAGTATTTTATGTTACACTTTACTATTTTGGATTCATCTGGTTTTAAATTAAATGAGACACCTTTTGTTTGAGTGTCATTCATATTGTAATTGTTAGAAAAGAGTTCATCAATATTATCAATATTATCATGATGTATATGGTTATGTGGATATTTAATATGCCAGTAGATGTTGATTATATTGATATCATGTTAGATCACATCAGGTGTCCAGTACTGTAACTGAAACACTGGTATAAGTAAATGGCCTCCAGAATAAAAGTAGTCAAATTTTTGAGTCATAAATAAACTAATAATGACAATTTAGTCACAAATGCTTATTAGCATTAGTTTCCAAGATACAGTCTTGGGTAAAAATGTGAAATTCTGAGAGTTAATGAGAGAACGGGTTTAACACAAAGGAATATTTATGTCAGAGCTACGAGATCTATTTAAAAACACTGTCTGCACATTACATTACAATGCATTCACTGTACAGGTCCTTTCTAGTAGAAGGTTTCTAAAGGTATTGCATAAATGCATATAAACCAATGTGTCATAACACTTTATCATATACACTGAAAACATCAGCTATCCAGCATTTATGTCATTTGTGCTCTAATTTATCACATTAAAGCATGAAAGATTTAGCTAATTTAATATCTGAGTCAGATTATTTGTAAAATAGTAAATCCGTGGAAAAGGCTGGTGACTTTTTTCCTAAATTCTATTTTTCTGATGGTTTTATCTGTGCTCTGGATTGAAACCAACTACTCAGTGATGACAACTTGTACAACTCAGTACAGCTGAAAAAGACAGTTAAAACTGTGTAATTCACAGGAAGACACTGAGATATAGACAATGAAATGTGAAAATTCAGGAAGGCGCGGGCCACAGGCAGCATGACAAACGAGGGGTTTTACTCCTTAAGTCTTTCTTCAGTTATATGGACATTTTCCTTCTAGAAATCCATTGGATGTAATGCACTTGGGGGGGTGGGATGTGCAGCAAGTTCCTTTTCCCACAGGTTTTGCTTTACTAATAGGATCAAAGAAGGAAAGATTGAAGAGAAGAATAATCGATATATGAAAGCATCAGGATGAAACATTGCCCTGCTTTCGTTCTTCACTCGACAGTCTTTGGAGGATTGGGAATACAATGCTCCTAACCATGGCTGGCGCATTAAGATCCTTGCCGATGCACCCCGACACACATAATCACACACAAACGCACGCGTGCAGCATCACTAAAGCTTTTGTGACACATTGTAGCTGCACATTGTAAACACACACACACAACCACACACAGACCCATCTCCTTGGGCAAACAACTTCACAGCTATCCAACTGGGAGAGGATCGCACTCTGCAGGAGGTCTAGAGACAATTAGCATAACTAACAGAACACTCAGCACACACCCAGCATATCAGAAAGAAATGAAAATGAACCCACACAATCAGAGCAGAGAAAGAATGTTAACTCAGTTTTTGTCACTTCACACATGAAAGATTGACAGAGAGAGATCACATATTTATCTCGCAACACCAGCGTCGGTCCCAGAAGACAGAAGAGGTATGTGCTGTCCTCTGTGAAGTGTCTGTTGCTCAGGCTTGTAGTGATGCAGTATAAAGGTAGCTTTACACTGCGTCGCTTCTTGGAAGTTTTACAATAAGTTGTCGAAGAAAGCCAATAACCCTTTTTTCTTTGTCTGTATTTCTGAGAAAAGTTGTGCCACTGTGTCAGCTTTAATATGTGAATATTGCAGGAACTAAGGTAGAAATGATGATAGCAGGTAGGATGGGAAACTTTCCTTGCATTGCATTGTCTGCCCAGGTCAGAATCGGAAGCTAGTGCCTTTCAGGAGAACTGATAATGGCTGTAACAGTCCTGATGGATGGAACTGACCTGAGGACTGTTTTGGCTTCTGCAGGGCTGATGTCAACAGCTACAGTTTTCAACTCCTCAGTCTGTCTTTATCCATTCGTCTCCTTACTGCCTCAGTTATCTGTGTTTTTGACTTTCATTTATAGCTGCACCTTATTGATTGGCTTACCTCCTGTTTCATCAGGTGTTAAGAGAAGAAAAAAATATCCACTAAAGTTTATCCTCTCATAACAGCAGCACAAGGGGAAAAAGATCCACACACATACACAGGAATGTGAATTTTAATTTCAAAGTTGATAGACACATCGGAATTGAAACCTGAGGGGAAACTATTCCACACCTTTAGGAATGTGGTTCCCAAACCAAGACTCAATTCCCTCACCAATTTTCAGCTACACTGCCTCAAGAGAGGTAAACATTGCTGAGAGCTCCAACCAATAAAAAAAATGTATTAGCAATAGGACTTCCATCATCCAAAACCTATATCCGTAAAGGTGTTAATACTTTTATGCAGTAAGCCAAGTGAAGCTCCAAATACTTCATCCATAGTGATAAATAGATTGCAGTAGTCTCCATTTTTCAAACCTGATAATTGTGTAGTATATATTTCATATCAGAAATGCACAGTTGTGCGTATAACTTACGCACAACACACGCCAACTAAAGAACTGTCAGCTTGTGTTCTATATGTTAATGTGTTAACTGTGACAGCTGCTCGAGGCTTTTTCAACAGAGTAACTTTGTGCAGAAACAGGCCATAGGGTCAAACGTATATCTATATAAGGTCTTGTGGATTCCTTTTTTTCCTTCCTTTTTTTTGCGCAGTGGCTGTAGTTTACTTGGCTGGGTGATACATTGGCCAGGAGAATGAGACATAGATATTGATCGATCTGTGGGCTTCAGGCCAGACCTGAGCTCAAAATTGAGAGCAGCCTTAAAAAACTGTTATTGGTCAATTTCTAGTTAACGTTAAATGTGCTGATGGCCAGTCGGTAGGCCCTATTAGATCAGAAAATTGCAATCTGTGCAGCAGTGGAGCAGATGTCGTCAGTGAATGAGAAAAATCTGCTTTTCAGCTTCAGCCGTTGAGAGACATGTGTGTTATTACGTGTATGTGTGAATTTGTGCGTGTATAAAGTGTTTGTGCTGATGATGTACAGTGTTTGTGTGGGCCAAAAAAAGAAGCTGTTATCAGATTCATATTAATCAAATGTGTGAATCCGTACATATGGTCACTCTCTTGTATTCTCCCCACTTTTATCACCCTTATGTTGTCCCAGCTTTCTTCATTCTACCCTCTCCTTCGTAATTGTATCTTCACATCCTCTCATGACCTTTTTTCTACCTTCCCTGCTTATTATTATATTTTTTTTAAAAAATAATTTAGTTTTTCTTGTAATAATATAGTAGAGGGCTCGATGGACACATAAGGAAATATCAATTGCAAATTAAATGGAGCAAGATTTTCTTCTGACAGGTTTTTAAACCATGTATTGGCTTAGGTTGTATTATTACCAAACAATCAATACATCAGAAAATTAAAATCATCCATCCAATACTCCTGCATTAAACTGAAAAAAGGAGCAAGATAGATGCATTATGTTAGGGGAATGGTTAAATGTTTGTTTTTTTTTTTCCCATGTAAACATTTAAGTAATGTGACAACTGTATTATCAGCTAAAATGAATTTATTTTATAGATACATGGACTTGTATGATTAGATCTGTTTTTCTTGGATGCACTGTTGCATTATGTTAATTTACAGATATAAAATGGAAATGACATGAGTTCAGCTCAGAAATTCATCCATCTCTTTTTAAAAATGTCAGTGTTGTGTACTTGTGAGGTAATGATTCATCCTCTTTGCCCATTGCTGTTATGATCTGTCTCGGCTATGCCATAAATATTATCCCTTTTATCGCCCTGTAGTGCAGTTCGTAGCAAGGCATTGTCCTCTGCTGGCAGAATGTGCTGACCTGCACGTCATGCTTTATTTCTCTAATCCATGGTTGGATCTTCAATTCACATTCCCACTTTGTCTGTTCCACCAATCTGTCTCCAAGAAGCCATTACTTTTACACCCTTGCCATCCATGGCCTTTACCTCTCTTTAGAATTTAATTACCATGAGTAACCAGACCAACCATTGTGCATTCTCTAAAGAATCAATCTAAATAGAGAAGAAACGGCCAACCCACTGCCTCCTTGACCTGGCTGCAACACAGTGAAAGCAAAGCCTTCAGCATTATGCTTCTATTATGTAGTTTGCATAATTTCTTTTTGTCAAATTAGAATGAGCTATATACAGCACATGCACATACAACATATTTATGTGTTAACATTTATAAAATACATATATGCACATAGGATATTAGAGGTATAGAAAGCATATTCAATTAATAAAGCTTTGGAATCTTTACATCTCTATGTGTACTGCACTACAATATTATATATATATATATATGTGTGTGTGTGTGTGTGTGTAGGGTAATATTTATGTACTGTAGTGGATAACACAGATACTAGTAAACTATTAATTATTGTTTGTTGTGTTATAGCTCCTGCGCTTCTTGTTGAAAACACTTTTGCACTTCTAAAATTGTATGTTTTAATCTATACTGTCACTTCCTCATAACTGTTCTTATGACATGTGCTGCTGACCTCTTGGCTAGGTCACCTTTGTGAAAGAGATCCTGATCTCAGTGGGTTTTATCTGGTTAAATAAAGGTTGAAGAAGAAGAATAAAATGATAATATAATATAATATAATATAATATAGGTAGGTACAGCCTCATCTGACTGCTTCTGTTAATTGATGAAAAAGAGATATAGAAATTTGAGTCTATAGTACATTGAGATGCATTGAAAATTGTGCTTTTGAGTTGTCAGCTTGCGAATAATAACTGAATTCCACATTGCCTTTGAATGTTTTTTTTTTTTTTTGGCTTCCCTGGTGTTTTAATCAGAAAAATAACTGATGTGTTTGATACATCAGAGATAGAGGGTACCTCCAGCAGCAGCACGCTTTGTTGTAATCATGATAATTTTGGCAAAGATAATTTAGGAACAGCACACTGGGATATCTTGGACAGCATGAAATAATATGTCCCAAAGCAAGAACTCAGCAGAACTCCCACTGTGTACAAACCAACAACTGTGTGTTTAAGTGGAATGTGCTTTGTGAACATATTTGTGACACAACAACTCTTTTAAGATTATTTTTGGAGATTTTTGCCTTTATTGAAAGTGATATCTAAACGAGACAGGAAATGTAGGGGAAGAGAGTAAAGGGTGCATTAAATAGACCAGCTAGACGGGAAATGAAGCAGGGACACACTGCCCCAGGTTATTCATACTTCCTGAGGGACTGTTAACTGTATTACACACTGTATGTCACTTAAAGTTCTAGTATATCTGCACTCCCAACTGCTAAAAGTGATATGAATTTGTGAATCAGTTTTATATGCAACTGGGTAAATATGTGCACCCACGTCAGAGTGAAAAGGGGAGTTCATAGACTGTAATAACTGAACAGATACAAATGGAGGAGGATGTTAAAGATACTTCTGAGAGATGGACCTTGTGATAGTGAGTCAACCGCTGTTAATTTAGCCTTGTGACATGTGAAGAGTATTGAAAAAATCCATATTTGGTAAAACCCAAGATTTATCTCTGCTTTCCCCAGTACTTGACATGTAAAATCAAATATGCAAGCGACTTAAAAGACCAAAAATACAACATGGGCTATATGGTTAGACATACAGAGACCTAAATCTCTGCCTCTTCTAAGCTTTTTCTGGATGCTGTTCCAGTGTTTGTCACCATAGATGAGGTTTTAAGGCTTTGGAAAACTAGTTGATCAGATTACCCTAAATGTCTGATCACTTAGAGGCCATAAAGTGTATTTTCAGTGCTTTAATCTATGCTTAGCTTGTGCCTGCGCGCCATCCAAGGCAACAACAGTGATTTTTACAATTTCTCTTGTTTAGTCGTCATACTGTCCCCATTTCACATGAGCAGTATACTGTAGTGCAGTGCTTTGAGCATGCCCAGGGCCAGATCTGGGCCCAGTGCCTCAGTAATAGAGGATAAATCAGCTCTTAAAAGGTTCATATAGGGGGAGCCGAAATGTATCCAAAGCCAAAGGATTTAAACAGAGACATGAAATCCCCTTTGTTTCGCTGAGGGCATGAAGCAGAATGAGTGAGCCCTGTGTGGGCTCTGGGTACCGGCCTGCGTCCTCTTGGGTGCCAGCATTTTCCAGCAGGTAATTGGGCCTTTCTGAGTTCGTCCATGTATGTGTGAGTGTGCGTGTAATCTCCTTGAGTACAGTGAGTGCTCAGGATACATGGCACTCACTTTCCAAAATAGGCATGGAGGGACACATGCCACTTTTATTTAAGTTAACTGATGAGGTAGACAGCTGGTCTGATGCAGTCCACTTGTGTCTTAACACTCCAACAGAGGTGTGATTTCTATCAGCATTTTCATTTTCATTCCTCTTCCTTCTGGTTCAGGCCCCTGTGGGTTCTCTTGATGGATTCCCCCGAGAGTCTGGGCATGATAGTGATATATCCCTTAAATTATTTAACATAAAAATAGGTTGGGGATGTATCATCATGTCTGTAACTCTCTTTTGAGCCCCCCCACCATGCTTTATAGTACAGAATACAGGCTCATATTTATTCGACAACTAACCAGTGCTCTAACTGCTCATGTCACGAAATATTTTGAGGCAAACAACAGTCGAGAGAGCCGGAAAATGTTGAGAAATCTTCCAACAAACTGATGCGCAGTAAATTAGATCTGACAGTACAGTATGCCACGTTTGTCCTAATACTGCAGCACAGTCTTTGCTGTACATCATGCATGCAGGGCTAGATTGTTTTTCTCTGTGCAGCAGGTATAGACTTTTATTTAGACCACAATAGTCGTTTAGAAATAAAAGATTTCAGTGTCAGAAACATTCAGTATAGTACAGCACAGGAGTTATCCTTAAACAGTGTAAAGAGAAAATTTATGCTTGCCAAAACTAGGTCTATCATGGATTACTGCTTCAGTTATTTATCCTGTTGGTTTTAGAGCAGAGATGTCAGAAAATTCCGTAAAACGGCCATTAAAATTCATCAGTGGCCAATGTGATCTTCTAATTGATGTGTTTTTCTGACCAGCAGCCAAAACCATTATCATTCAATTTATAATGATTCTAAATGGTGAAAGCAGCAAATCTTTAAAAGTGAGAGGTTGAAACTAATACATGCTGAGACTTTTTTCCTTAAAGGCTTTAAAATTGCCTTTTAATGTAGGCTTTTGGACCTTATATGAATGCACAATTATTCATAAAGCTGGAGATGAAATATATTTGTATTTGCTGTCCTTTCACTTTTGCCGTCACTGATTTGCAGCAAAGAGTAGTTACAGTAAAGTGAAGTCTAGTATGTAAGGATACAGCAATATGTCAAACAAGAGTGGAGTGAAGGTTGGTAAACTGTTTGCTGCCTGTCAAATCTGATCCACAGTGTTATGTATTTTACTTGGATTTAATGATAAATAAGTATAATTAAATATGATAGCAGAAACTGTTTTTTGGACTTGTGTATGTGTGAAGCAAAGGAGAAAAATCCTCTTGGATGTGAATGGTTGGTAAATAACAAGGAAATTATGAGAGTAAATTGTAAAAAAAAAAAAAAAAATCATGTTCAGCTAAAATATATGAAAGTGAAGCTTAAAAGCAGAAACAGGCAAACTGCAGAAGAAGAAAGTACTATAAATGAGACGAATCTGGCAAAAGTAAAAACACAGCCATTTTCATCAAACAGAGGAAACTTTCTATTCAAAAATTGCAGTACCTTGAAGCCCCATCATCAAACAGTTTGCTTCTCTGTAGTATAATATTTGGTCTATTCATCTCCAAAACATGTTTGCTGTTTTCCGTTTTCTTACTGACTGTATGAGTAAGCAGCATTGATTTCTAGCAAATATTTATCTTGCCATTCAAAGCTTGGATTTCCCCTCAAACTGGGATGTACCTCCTGTCTGTAAAGCCAATTACTCCTATTTCCATCCTGATGTCTTACAGAGCACAAGTTCTTTCATATGTAGATTTTATTAAATTATGCCCTGGTGAATTAATTAGATTGGATTTACATTTAGAGATGCTTTCGTGCCCCGTCCCCTCTGAACCCTCTCAGGACAAGCGCTGCAATCACAGGATAGTGATGACCTGACATTTCCTGGCCACATTTCCACTACAGCAGCACTGCATGCTCACCAAATCAGTTCTGCTCATCAAAGCTGGAAAAACGGCACCATGCTGTCCTTCATTCACAGACCAGTTTGCTGTATTAAACAGTCTCTTGGTTTCGTAATGGTTCTAGCTGGATAATTAAGTGGTTCAGAGAGCACATCAAAGACCTTTTTTGGTAGATACTTGTGATGGGTGGGTCAGTTCATAACCTGTGGCTCCCATGTGATGATCCATGGATCAGGCTTGTTGGATTAAAAGGCAGCAAAAAAGTAGGGATGCACCGATGCCACTTTTTCCAGACCAAGTACAAGTACAGACATTTGATTACTTGCCGATACCGAGTACCGATATGAGTACTTAATAATACCATTACAGTTCTTAGTTACTTTTAAAAATGTGCTTTATTGTTATTGTCATTAATCTGACTGTAACAAAGTGCCTCTACTGACATTTAATGCGTTGGAATGAGCATTTCTTAATCAATCCACCAGAGGGCACCACTTTTAATCAACCATGCTTACCAAATACCATGAAGAAGAGTAAGTTTTTTGAGAGGAAGAAGAAAGTCAGTAATAACCATCATGGCGATGACAGAGGAGGTAATACTAATGTGGATAGTAATATTGATATTGATGAGGGTAGTTGTCATAAATATGTCAGTAGTTTTTCTCTAACTCACACAGTCACTCTTTGAGCAGATCCTCTACCTCCACAGTTTCTGGTGGTACTGCTTCTCTGTCTGGGTACACACAGAACCTTATATATAGGATAATATGATGATCTTTATATGGCTCTGGGTATGGCATCCGCAGGCTCCCAGAAAATGGACAGAATTACGTACAAAATGTACGCAGAGGACGGACAATACACTCCATCCATATCTGTCTGTGTCTTTTTGACGTAACTTGCAGTCAGTTTTACTTTTGTCACTGTCATTTATTTTGAAAAATCTCCACACTGCTGACATTACTCTTCCGCCGCGTACCTGCTGACTGTGAATGTCACGCTGCCGTCAAGTGGTATCAGTGTGTTTGTATCGGAGTACTTTTACGAGTATGAGTATTACTACACATACTCAGTGTAGGACTGATACCCGATACTGGTATTGGTGCATCCCTACAAAAAAGGTAGGAAGTAAGAAATGGAAATGCACACCTCCCCTCAGCAGCTCTTTCCTCCTTGTCAACAGATCAAATCAACCAGCTAAATACAATGCCCAGCCACAAAAAAAGTCACACATCCAATATTTGACTGCACCATCTTTGGGTTTGATTACAGAAGACATTCACTGTGACATTTTTTTCCACATAATGCTTGTGTAGTGTCACAGTAAGGTTCATAATATTTTTTTCCATCTATAGCTGCATTAATTTTTGATTTTTGATAATGGAGAATCGGACCTTTGCATCAAGTCTTCATCACATCCCAAATTAGAATCTGAACTTTATGGAGGATAATCCATGTGTGTAAATGATGTCTCATTTACCCTGAACCATTCTGTCAAGAGCCTGATGATCCTGATCAGTCCTGGCATTGTCCAATCTTTTTGACGTTAAAGACATGAGAGGCTACTTACTGCATTTAGAGTTAAATAAACAGCCTGGAAAAAAAAGTACCTGTCTGGATTTAACTAAGCAAATAGTGCAGATCCTTCCATGGGTAAGTACTGCAGTGGTTAATAATGTTTCAGCTGGAACAGGTTATTGAACTCTAACTGATGCAGTAAATAGCCTCTCATGTCTTTAACATAAAAAAGATTGGACAATGCCAGGACTGAGCAGGATCATCAGGCTCTTGACAGAATAGTTCAGAGTGAATGAGACATCATTTACACACATGGATTATCCTCCATAAAGTTCTGACTCTAATTTTGGATGTGATGAAGACTTGATGCAGGGGTCCCATTCTCCATCATCAAAAATCAGAAATGAATGCGACTATGGATGGAAAAAAATATATGAGCCTTATTGTGCCACTACATAAGCATTATGTGGAAAAAAGATGTCACAGTGAATGTCTCCTGGAATTAAAACCAAAGGTGGTGCAGTCAAAAATTGGATGTGTGACTTGTTTTTGGCTGGGCGAAATATAAAAATAGATGAGATGATGGTTATGGCAGCTGCCATGTTGCTTCTGTTTCAAGTAGAGTGGTGGAGTCACGTATGACAGACGCTTAACAGTCATTTTAACTGGAGCTGTGAATCACCTTTTACTCCCCTACCTCTCTGAAAACACATCTGATCAGCTTAACCCTCAACCTCAACAGGTGATTAATAAGTTTTGCACCACTAATCCTATCAGTGCATTGAAATAATTGAGGTAAAACACAGTTTCTCAGCTCTTCAGCATAGTCAGATCCATTTGGACGTTCAGAGGCTCTGTAGTAAATGTGGAAACACCATCTTCAAGATTGATTCAACAAAAAAAATCCAAGTAGTTTAACAAATAGACACTTGTTTTTACATCTAGTTAATGATATATTTTGCTGAAAAAGTCACCTTTTCTTCAGTTTTCTCTTATCTGATTTAATAAGTGCTCAGTTTTTATGAACACCTGCATAATTAATAAATTAAGTATGGGAAGTTACACAGAAAAATGCAAAATAGAATACTTGAGAATAATATAACAAATGGTGATTAATCACTTCAAGGTGAAAATTAGAGAAAAAATAATTTGGAAGTCACCACAGAAATAGGTCTAGATCTCAAAGGTTTAATGTAGATCTTCTACTGTCTGTACACAGAGTCAAGAGAAGGTGCAGAGGTCTGGTTTCCCCTCAGAATAAAAAAAAAAAAAGTAAGAGGATTATTGAAAACTATTGCACACTGAAGCTTTAAGAGTTAAGGTGAAGAAACATTACAAACAATGCACTAATGCCATCACAAAAAAATGAAGTTTGGTTCAAGGTTTAAAACATATCAGCCAGCATCAGGTTTTTGTCTAAAGACCTTTAACTATCAAGTCTACAGCTTCAATCAGCAGCTTAGGTCAAATATTAAATGGAAAAAAAACTACATCTTACTGGCAGTGTTTTAAAACTATGATAATGATGAAGGACAAACTCTTTTTCTTTGTATCGCAGAAGTGGATCGCACTGCAGACACATTTATATTTCCTTTTGCCAGTTTTTGTTCTTATTTCTTATTTCAGTTGGCGGTACATGAAACACACTCATTCTTGTGAAGACTGTCGATGATTTGTATAGCTCAGCTGTAAAACATTCATATCATAGATCTGCTGTCTCACAGCACTCATGAAGAACAAGTGGTGCCTGGCACAACAAACCCCGCCCCTCGCACGTATTGTAGCTTATTTTGGCATCGATCCAGCTAATGTCATCATGACTATGCGTGTGCTGATGTCAGCATATTAATTGCCTCTATATATGTGCAGCGTTTGAATTAAATTGAAACAAAATTGATGCTTTTATAGACATTTGAAATTTTGCCCATTAAAAGTAAATGGAAAAAAAAAGTTTTTAAAAAAATCATAAAAAATGTAACACTTTGACCTACCTTTCCCAAAATGTAAACACATCTATTCTGGGTCACTGGCAATCTATAAACCCAATTTGGTATGAATTCAACCAATAGTTTTGCTGATAGAGTGTAAACAAACAAACAAACACACCAAAGCAAAAACAATACCCCTTGCCTCCCCTTCGGGGGGCGGGGTAACACAGTGCCACTTGGAACAAAGTCTACATTTGTAGACAGGTTTTCAGACTCCTGCTGCTCTGGCCTGTATGCATTTGATATTCCGTCCATTACGGTGTTTAATCACACGGTTAAAAGGCCATTAACGCTACAACTGCCAGGATTTGAAATATACCTTACACCGCCAAATGGGTCAAATTTACCCATATCATTTCTAGTCCACAAAAATGCCCTCTAAAATGGTATTAATCATTTTCTTTACTAAGACACATCTCAAGCTGAAATGGGAGTGTTTCATTATTACCTGTTTCATTCGTCTGGCTTTACAATTAAATAATCATTTCTGTCAGTACAAATCAATGTGTTCAATACCTATATATTTGTTTCTTATCCATTGTAAACTTATAAAGAAGACTGAGAATACTATTCAGTCACACACTAACATTCAAGAAACGAACAATGGCTAAACCAATAGTGTGAAAATTATTTTACTTGATTACGATTTGGCATGTAAATGCCCATATTTTAAATCTCAATTTATCTTGACTATGTCTGACAGTAGGGAGTGCAGCATAATGTAGTTTTATGAAGAGACAAAAATTATGCAGCTTCATTACTGTATTAAAACACTGTGATGCACAATTGAAGAACAGCTGCAGGTAAATTTTATCTATTAGTGATTCTAGTATTAAATTTAAAGTGGATGCAGACTGTCATCGCTCATAGGCAGACCATCTGAAAGGCAGTGAAAGAGCGGAAAAAACAGCACAAGCAAACTGCTTCAGAGCACTACAATACAGAATCACACCTGATATACAGGTCCACAGTCTCATTGTAGAAATTGGCAATTTGCTGTTCACATTCAGTTAAAACACATTGTTGGAGGC
>JAPQRP010000005.1:4809883-4823626 GCA_037367295.1 Apogon hyalosoma
GTGGCTGGGATAGGCTCCAGCAACCCCCGTGACCCTAGTGAGGATAAAGCGGGCTCAGAAAATGGATGGATGGATATGAGGATTGTTTTTAATACTTGGATGAAAATCCTTTGCAGTGAATGAGTGTGGAACCCGTGGACATCACCAAACACGTACTAATTAACTACCCTAACCCTACCCTAACTAACCCTAACCCTGACCCGTGGGGATCCACAGGTTCTAGATGTGGTAGTTTTTCATTCTGTTGCGTATTCATGCCCTCTGTACTGCATTTGTCCAGCAGTCACCACCAAAGTGTTCTGGGTAAAGCAATGCGATTGGAAGGCTATTGTATTCCAAAATTACTAATATCTCCCAAAATATTTGTCCTATCAACTTGCTGTTTTCGCTAGTCTGCTCCTTGACCAAAAATACATAAGTATGCCAAACTGTAGCAGTCAGCTCTTCCTGGATTTTCTGTGAATCCTGAGACACACACCCCCCCCCACACACACACACACACACAGGCCATTTGCCTTTTATAATGTAGATGTCAAATCCACTGTGTGATGTATAGATGTGTTACTGTTCAAACACGTATGGACCTGAAGAAAAAATACAGCTGAACTTATTACAGTGAAGACCTTGAAATAATGATAGAACAAACCATCGAGTATGTAGTGGTCATTGTGTCAAGTAGAACAGCTGACAGCTATTATGATGATCATTATTGTTACCATTTGAACAGCAGCTGCTCATGTAGAGAAGAAAATGGGGAACGGTTTATTTATTTCTTTTGTTCTTGTCCTGTCTTGTTGATGTCCACCTGATGACGAAGTTCATCAGGTTTAACACTGTGTCGGTGCCATCAGCTGCTGTTCTGTCCACTTGGTTTACTTTTTAGAGCAGATGGTAGCCTGCTGGGGCCAAACACGATGCTCGTGAGAGTGAACAGAACAGCAGCTGCTGTCAATTGAAAAGTCCTAGTGAGATGAAAGAGAATCAGTGCTTGCTTTTTGTTTAGCTGCTGGAAAATGAAAATTGAGTAAGGGTTTTTTGATGAGTTAAAATCTTAGTATTGATGCATGGACTTCCTATGACATCCCAGATGGAGATGAACATCACCATCTGGCTGTGCTAACAGAAATACTTCAACAAAGTGAAGAAATTAAAACATACACTAAAATGTTTTATATGCATTAAAAAACAAACAAACAAAAAAAAACCAACCAAACAACCAAACAAATAAATGAATAATAAAATAAAAGTCATTTTGTTTCTAAGACATAGAAACAGATCATTTAAAGTGCTATAACTAATAATGCAAAGTATGTATGCACTTTTATCTGTGGTACAGACAGGTGAGAAATTAAAGGAAAAACCTGATTGGAGTGGTCTCTTACAGGATCATGAGCTATATGTATGCTACAGTTCCATTTCCTTCCATTGTGTTAAGATAAAGCCAACATGCAGCAGCCAGAGGAGCAGCCGGGTTGTTCCTGTAAAAGAATTTGTTGGAGTCAGAACATCTCATGTCAACTGAACACACGCATGACAGATTCTGGACCGATGAGACAGATGATTTGAACACAAATCCACTTGATGGAATCTGTCTTAAAGTCTGAAACCTGCTCTAGGAAATATTTTGGATGTGTGAAGGATGGTAGAGTGATTAGTTGTGTCACCTCAAAGCAAGATGGTCCTTGATTCAAACCAAGGGCCTCGACTCCAAAATAAAGCCATTGCAAATAATAGCAATAATGGATTAGATTTCTGTAGTGCTGTTCAAGGCTTTACATTATTGACCCATTATTCATTCGCTCTCACATTCTCACTCTGGTGGTGGTAAACTATGTTTTTAGCCACAGCTGCCCTGGGGCAGACTGACGGAAGCGTGGCTGCCAATTCGGGCCAAACAGCCCCTCTGACCACCACCGAACATTCACTATAATACACCAGTGTGAGTGACACTGGTGGGTAAAGTGTCTTGCCTGAGGACACAACAGCACATGACTAGGACAGAGTGGGATTTGAACTACCAACCCTTATTGGACAACCCACACTACCTCCTGAGCCATGGTCACCCTAAATGGAGCCTAATGTTGTAGAGTAATACCACTAACTGCTGGGGCTGGTTCCAAAAAGCTCTGGTTCACAGAGACTTACATTTCGCTCTGGAACTACTAAGTCAATCATTTTTCTGTGACTCATTCTGACCTCATCCATTTTATATGGAACCTCTATTAAGCATCTTTACATTTTTCTACTCTTAACCAGATCTCAGGTTGAATAAAACACCTTAATCTCTGCTGTATTGAGCTTTGACAGACAGGTCTTTGTGACAGTTCACTCACCTACTAAATCAGACTTTCAGAGATTCTGTTTATATACTGAAGCACGTTTTTTCCTTAGAGACAGCTTCACTGTGGTCAATAGGTTCCACTAACAAGACTGTATTTTGTTACACAGTGCTTGATGAGGCTTTAACTTTCACTGAGACAATTAGCCAGTGCTTAGTATCGCCTCACCCATGAACCCTTGCAGATTACCCAGACCCCCTCTTGCTCCTGTAGTCCCTCCCCTTTTTTGTCCAAATATGGTTGCTTCTGCTCCAAATCACAAACTATGACAGTTTAGAAACCAATGGGTGACATCACTGTACCTCTGTCTACTAATTATATCCAGTGTATGGTTTGAACCCAGCACAGATGGAGCCCTTCTCTCTGGAGTTGAATGTTTTCTCAGTGTTTGCCTTCTCACTAGGTACTCTGGCTTTCTCCCACGATTGGTCATCCAAGATTGCCTGTAGGTGTGAATGCGAGAATAAAAGGTTATTTGTCACTATATGTTAGCTCTACGATGAAGTGGCGATTCCACCTTCACCTACTGTCAGCTTGAGTTCTCTGACAGTGGATTAAACAGTCACAGAAAATGAATGAATGACACTGAGTTTCTATTTTGGCAAATGTCTCACTAACAGGGAGCAGGATTTATGACCTTTACTGCAGCCAGCCACTAGGGGGAGAGTGAGATGTTTTGGCTTCATATCTGAGGCATCTTGTCAGTGTTCCTCTGTATAAACACTAAGTCTGTGGCCCATAGACACAGAAGGCCTCACTGAATAGTTATGAGTTTAAAATGATGTCAGTATGACCGAAACAGTCACCAGATCTCAGATTTTGGACCGATGTTGAGACACTGGTCTTCAACATAATCCTCAAAACACCAAACTAGGGAATATATTCTTAAAGAATGATTCATTCCTTCATTAGAGTTCAGAGACTTGTAGAATCAATTTCAATGTGCGCTGATGATCATTAAGACACTTCATGTTGATCTTCCCATTATTTTGTCCCCGATCTGTTTCACTGTATCATTAGTGGAGGAGCAAATAAGCAGCATTTGATGACTAATAGTGTTTACGCTCTTTAATTGTTAACTCTTCTAATCTATAGTTTAACAAAACACAGGATAAAATGACTTAATCTGCATGTGTAAATGTGTGTCCGTACATACATACCCCCCCCCAAAAAAAAAAAAAAAAAATCATAATTGAGAATCCACTTCCTGAGTGATCATGGCAGTGGTAGTATCCAGCTGCTGATAATTGAGGGGATGGGTAAATACCATCTGTGTGTCAGGTGAGAAAACTTCACCCTGCAGGAGTGTGTGTTACAGAGAAATGACCAATATGCTGCTCAGTGACCCATGAAAAGATATGACAGTGTCATAACAGCCATCTGGTGTGCTCTACTGGTTCTATTAATAAATCTCCTGACTAAGCAAAGGAGGAGAGGTAGAGGAGTTGGGCATGCAGAGTAGTTACATGTGAAAAGTTTTGTTTTTTTGTACTTTTCATGCCTCAGCTTTCTCTCGCACACACTTTTTTCATTTATTGCTATCATGGGTGCATCCTGGGGTGTGTTTTTACAGCAGAGGCCCTGGTAACTGCATGCACATAGGTCATTAAATGTGAATTTGTGACGATGTGTGTAACTGGAAAAATTTAGCTTTGTAAGAGTAAAAATGAAGGAGGTCATTATCAGTTTTGCATGTTTGGGCCCATGATGTAAAAATTTTATTTTGAGGGAAAAAAAAAAAAACTACCAAATTGTGTTAAGTCTATTAATAAATCAACATATTCCTGAAAGTTTGCCTGGATAATTAAAGATGGTTACTTAAATTTTTGTCAAAAATCAATGATAATGTTGCCAAAATGTTTTAATTGGCTTAAATTGGAAAGTAAATGCTATGATAATATATATTCAGACACACAGTTGAAAGCAGATTTAGAAACATATTAACAATTAATTTGTCAAGATCATCTTTCATCATCATCATTGTCTTTCAAATAGGCTCTGGTAGTTGTGAGGGAATGATTGAATGGCAAAAATATACATCAGTGGTAATATCCATACGGGACAAACATGTGAGGAGACTCACCTTACTCACACGGAGTTCCTCACGTATCCTTTGTAATCTGAAACGTCAGCCTAATGTGAAAAGTGCTGAATAATTTCATTGTTTTTCTTACTGTCAGACCTTCATCTTGGTGCATGTGCTCGGGCCCCATCATCTGAGATTGATTTCAGCAGGAAAACAGGAGGGGGTGAAAGCGATTGTAACAGGAACCAAAACAGAAGCTTGTTTTTGGCACACCATAATTATATTTCAATCATGCAAATGAGCTTGGTTTTGGTAGTTAGAGGGCTGTTGGAGTGTGTAATTGAAAATGCAAAAGATTGTCTCGAATCAAAATGTCGAGGAATGCGCTGGCTGGCTGCTAATCAGAATGGCCCCCACGTGCCACGCACACTGAATCGCTGCCTCGATCTCTCCAGAATTGAATCGTTTTATCTTAATTAACTGTGCAGAATCCATCCAGGTTTTTGAGTGCCAATTTTTTTTACCCTCCCCCCTCTACTGATGGTTTCTACGTTTCCAATGTGCACACAGGGGTGGAGAAAATTAGCTCTTCCCCCACTTTAATAAATATGTCTTGGGCCCATTCTGCTATCGAATTGGAGCAGTGATCGAAGGATGGGATGCTGTCAGTTTACTGTAACAGCATAGAGTGTATCTGAAACAGTCTGCTCCCCACTGTCAATGGAGCAGCAGTAATTTTACTTGGTAGTGTGTAGTGCCACACCTCCTCTCTTTTCATCTTTCCTTCCTTTATTGGTGAGAGTTCATGAGTGCAATTTATTTTCTGCACTGGAATACTCTGTGCAGCTTTAGATAACTCCACCAGCTCACAGGCTGAAGTAACAAAAAGAAACCTTTGCCAAAATCATATCAGTGGGAAGTTATTTACAACATGTATGCACCATTTTATTTATTTATTTTTTGGGGGATGTCTACATTACAACTACTGTTTACCTTCCCTTCATTTCTTTTTATTAGCCACATCTTTCCATTAATATTACCCCCATCAGTGTGGATTTAAAGCCATGGGAGTGTGTGAGATTTGTTTTTTCATTAGCATGTTCACATCGCTTTAGAAACACAATCTCCCAGTGTGAAATCTTGCAAGTTTTTTTGGCCAGATATGCAATTAGAATACAATATTACAGAAAAAATTATGTGGAGTAACGTAAATTTAAGAAACAGAGAGTGTTTGTTTCTAATATGTATGCTTAAATCATTCCTTACCTGTGTATCTTTACTGATTGAACCCCAAGACATGGCAGATAATTTCCTCAATAATGAGCAATTAAATTAAATCATGTTCCCAGTCTGATCCCACTGCCCACTACCATTTGAACATGTAATTTCCACAGCTTTAATTGCTTCAAGCAATTAAGTAGCCAGTACTAATTACTCCATTACAGACCCATTGAACATGAATAATGAGAAATTTAATTTAAATTCTGTTTTTGTCTCCACCAGTCGCTAAAATCCAGAGAGCATTTTGCCATAGTAAATTGGACCTAAAGGCTAGGTATTTATTTACTTCGATTGCCTGCAGCTCTTACCTCAATTTAGAAACATAACGTGCTTGCACTTGAGAACCCTCGGCCTGACTTATCAGCCACACTACTGGCCCCAGTGCCCTGACTTATCAGTGCATGCCACAGTTTTTGGACACACGGGCGGACGGACGGACGGACGGACGGACAACCAAGTGATGACAATCCCCTGCAGCCAGCGTGGCTGAGGGTAAAAGCGAATGAAATATACATAATGTGGAAATATTAGGACTTTGGGAGTAAAGTGCTTGAGAGATAGCAGTGACAGAATGGGTAAAAAAAAAAAAGGCAGAGAGAAAGGAGATGGAATAATGGAGAATGAGACTGCAGTCCATGCACTCTCAGCATGATTATTACACACTAGAACCTTCCCATTTGTGCTTTGAGCCAAGGTCACACCAGACAATTTTAACAGTAATTCTACAGTTGACTTGACCATTGCTGCATCCCAGGCAGATTATCCTGTGGTGTGAACAGAGTCAGGATTGCGGACTGGCACTGCAGGCTGACGAGATGTTTTCAAACATGTCTGATTTTATCTGGCTCACATAGTGTGAAGTGGTACAAGACTCACCCAGGCTGATATCGAAGAACAGCGCTGACGGCAGATAATCACAGTTTAGACATAGGGGTAAGAAATGGATAAACTGGAGCTTTAATAATGATACTCATTCAAGCAGATAATCTACATCACTTGCAGATTTATTGAAAAGTACATGGAGATAACACTGAGTGTCTTTTTCACATACTGTGATGTTTGAAAGTTTGAGAACTCTTTATTTTTCTCTTTTTCTGCATGAATAGATTTTCATGCGAGTTCTAGAACTAGGTAAAGCAAACCCAGTTAAACTAACAAGACAAAAAGATTAAACTTATTGTATTAATTTAATGCAGAAAATTACCCATTAAGTAAATGGCTTGACTTGCCTTTTTAGCAATGACTTCAATTACACTGTAAGCCCGACACATCGGTTTGGAGGAACTGTGTCATTCCTCCTACCAATATATGTAAAAACCTTCCTTACTTATTTTTAGGAATAAATCACTTTGATAGAATTATTTTTAATGCACAAATAAATCAGAACACATTCAATTGAATTTGGTTAAAACGATTTGAATTTCAAATTTCTTGCCAGCATCTGTAGAGGCTGAAAATAATGTTGAAATAAAATTTATAAAATAACCATAAAACTGCTGCTTTGTTGAGAGTCGTGGGACAAAAACACAAGTCTGACTGCTGCTCCAGGATTTAGTGCTGCTTGATGGCAGTTTACAAAATTTACCATCACTAACTCAGAGAGGCAGGTTTGCACAAGTACTGTTGGTTTCAAATGGTTAAAAAAGCCAGTGGTTCACCATTCCACATGACCTCTGATGCATGTCATTCTTTTTCTCCCCATCTTTTCTATCTCTCCAGACTGTCCTTAATATTGGCAAAAAGCCCCAAAAATTTACCTTTGAAAAAAAGTATGTCACTCCTGCCTTGGGACAGGGTGTCTGCATTTATTTTGTGATAAATATGTCTATGTTGTTTATCCACCATCAGCGATTTGAATTACTTCCAAATCACTGATGTTGTAGGTGAGCGTTCCCATCTCAAATGGATTTTTGATTCCCCTTATTATCTCTCCTGTTTCGTTTGGGTGTGTTTTCCTTTTGCATTGGCCCTTCATGTCTTAAATAATACCCTAATAGTGTGATTTTGCTGATGAAAATGGATTCCACAGCAAAATAAGACAGAGAATATTAAAAAATAAATGTTTTTACAATTATGGGAATAATTTTTCTTATATATTTTATTTACCGGGACATGAAACCAAACAATTTTGACTGCAACTGATGACTGAGATGTAAAAGAATCATACGTTATGTGTTGTATGGTTATCAGTAGCAACAGTCAGAAACATAATTAGAAAAAAAAGTTGTATGGTCAAACTGACATATGAACTGTAAGATAGTCAAATATGCAACAGAAACTACACTCACAGAAGTTAGTTGAGTTTAAACTGGAGAGAAGTGAATATGAGAGGTATCCAAAAAACATAACATGCTGCACATTTTTAATACCCTTTGACCAAATACAGTGTAAAATTCTGTTGAAAGTTACTGCCCTATAATTTAGATTAGATTGCGTTTGTGTAAAAGTTATTACATACATATATTTGAAAGTATTCAGATATTATAACTGCACAAGGCACAAGACCATTGGACCTTGAAAAAGTAGGTCAAGGTCACCTATTTTCAGTAGGCTTCTGCTCCATGCCAAGATGCATCCACAGTGTAAATTTGGTTCTGATATCGCAATGCTTTGTTCAGATAATGCGTTTATGTCGTTGAATGGACAGACAGACAGATGATAAAACAATTACGATACCCCTTTGGCCAGAAGTTGGCTGAGGGGTAATAAAAATGACAGCAAAAGACAGCTTTTTAACACCTGATTTTTGTTGATTTCATTCACGTTTAATTCGATAAAAATATAAAACTAAAAACACGCGTCGGGAAAATTTGTTTCACATTACAATGAGGACTGACGAATTTTGCTTTTGTCACTGAATGATCAGGCACCTGATCACACGTGTGCGAAACTGAAAGCTGGTCGGAAGTTCTCATATCCAAGATATTAGAGAGGAGTATTAAAACTCCAAATGAATAATCAAACGAGGACACCATGACCCCTATCCCTCTTGAGTTTTTAATCATCTCAAAAGAATAACGGAGGACTACTCTTTGTACCAAGTGCCTTCAAATCTTAAGAAACAGCAAAAATGTGTGTGTACGTTTTTTTGGCACAAGCTCTGTCACTCAAATTGAAATGAAGGATGTTGCCTACTCGCCTTTCATTCGTCTCCTGCACTTGAAGCTCAGCTAAATGAAAGACAAATGTGACTAATTAGGCGCAGGCAGCAGGTATAGAAAAATGGTTGGTTTTGGTGGAGGGGAACCTCTCCTTTTGTCGGGCCATAAATATTGACTGTTGTAGACTGGGAGTAGTGAGCGGAGCGTGGTGGGAAAGGCAGCTAACCGTGACAGTAGCTGTGACAGCCACTGTACACTTCCTCTCTGTGTGTGCCATATAAAGTCAGTGTCGCCTCTGTTTGGGGCGTGATTTTGTGTTCCACGTTGTTTGTGTGTGCATCATTGTGTGTCTGCCTTTTGTCTATCTCTCTTTGTAGCTGAAGGCTGATAGTCTGTGCTGTTGTATTTGGAGTGCATGTTTGTGTGAAAGTCACTGCGCTCCACTCATGTAACACAGTTGCATCTACTGAAACATACATGTGTGCGTATATACAAGGCAGTACATGTGTGTTTGGTGTGTATGTCTGTGAGTGTTGGGATGACAGTGTCACACTCTACTGTAGATCTATGTCGCAGCAGAGTCTCTGTTGATGTGGAGCTGACAGAGACCTGAGGGACTCAACTTTCTGTTTCCCCAGAGTTTAGCTGCAGGCTGAGGTAGAGGAGGAAAATACGATGAAGAAGAAGAAAAGGGACAAATGGAGGAGGAAAAAAAGGAGCAAGAGACACAGCTCAAATTCAGAAGAAGGGAGGGAAGACAAAAGAGATCAAATAAGGAACTTTTGATCATAATGTGCTCATATTTACTCAGCATGAACTATGCAAATGACATTCAAGATGAATAAAGAATAATGTGCTTCATGAAATGAATCAAAATGGATTTAATAAAGTGTCAGCTGCAAAACAAGCAGAGTGGAAAGATTTGCGCATTTGTTTAAGGGAACACGGCTGTTCGGGGCCCTGCCCAGCTGTAAATGCCATATTTGAATTTCTCAACAACAGTACAATATTTCTACACATTACACACATTTTTAACTTATGCCTCAACTCACCCTTTCAATATTAGCTTGTTGAATTCAATGCGGCACCTGAAAGGCAGAGATTAGTGTGCGTGACTGAGAAGCCGTCTTTCCTCCTTCACCATCAGTGTACTGCCTTAATCAATCACACTAAAGATTCAGACGGGCTTTATCTGATCTCTTGTTATATCTTCATTAAGCCTTTGTTCTCTCTGCTGAATAGTGTCAGCTTTCTTCTGTCTCTCCTTGAAGTCGGCAAATACTGCTCTGTAGTATGTTGATCTTACTGGACAAATAAATGCTTTGACACATTAAGATAATCAGAGGGGCGCATGATGGGTCAATGGTATGAAAAGAAGAAGAAGAAAAAAAAATTGCAATTTTTATTCTTCTGCTCCAGAATAAATGTCTCCATCCACCCCCTGTCCTTTCACCAAGTTTCACGAACACAGGTGCTGTAGATTGTGCATGGGTTGAAGCATGTAGATTTTGTTTCTATGACAACAAATCACCACTCTGCCACTGTATGATAGACGAGTTTATAACATGTAGGGAAAAGCAGTACATTTGGCAGCACCATTCAGCATCTGGTCCTCCTTTTCCCACAAATGCACTTTTGATAGCTCCGTAAAGACGGATATGTCCACAACAAGCCCTGTTACTGGGGTGATGAGTCACGGTCCAGCTGATTGGTTGCTTAAAAAGGAGAGTTGGCGATGCCAGCATTTTTCTGAGAAGTTCTGAGAGTATTTTCAGCTGAACATGCTCAGAAGTACCCTGAAATGCAGCCATTGCATATGCAACTGCCTGCTCACTTGAGAACAATTGGAAAAAAGACTGTGTGAACATCTGACATGTTGCAAGATAAATATATGGGATTCAGCAAAGTAACAAGCCTAAATGTAAAGACAGGAACACTCAAAGTACTACCAGATCACATGTAACACCTGGAATTTTGTGAGAATTTCATCTTCTGAGGTAAAAACAAAAATCATTTTAACTTAACCTGTGTTTTTTTTTTAAATAACGTTAGTCAAGGAACAAAGAAAAAATGTAATCCTGCTAATTGGTTTGTGAGCTTAAGAAATGTTAAAAGGCAGTGACAATATGCTGATATGAAGATTTAACTAGGTTTTCAGTTCAGCACAAGTTAATACATAAAATAGATATAAACAGGAAAATCACTTTGTGTGGTTTCTGAATAATGAGTTTAATCATCATATTTTCTGCTAATTGTATGTGATCTTTTGTGTGCTGCAGGGGTTACAGGCTTGTTAAAGTAAAAGGAAAAAAAAAACTGACTGAAACTTGGTGACAAAGTGTATTGGGTGAATTAAAATTAAAAATGACCATTTTGAAAACTGGGAAAACTAAATTAAAACTGCAACATCATTGGAATTGCTGCCGAAATGAAGCTGCTTTTGTTTCCAACCAGTAATAATGGCTCATGACAGACAAGAGTAAAATGATGCACAATATGAGACCTTTTAATAAACCATCTTTTATTGCAGTGACCTGAGATCGATTACTGGCTGCGGTCCTTTGCAGCATGTCATCCTCCTCTTCTTTCTCCCTGTTTCTCCTGTCTCTCTACACCATCTCTGATAAAGGCAAAAAGCTCCAAAACATCTTAAAAGAAGTAATCTCATTGTATATCATAATGTATCATGCATTCTTTCAGGCAGCCTTGAAAAGGCTTCTATAAATCAAGGCGATACCTTGAAAGCAAAAACAAAAAAAAAAAAGAGAATAAAACAAGGCTAAATTGTGTCAGTTTCTCAAAATAAAAATAAAACTTACTGTGAAGCACTAAGCTGAAATCAAAAAGAAACTGAAACACTAAATATAAAAGAACTGAAAATCTCATAAGTATATCTCTGGGGGCTGTAGTTCCAGAGCAGGAGAGAGTAACGACTGAATCATAAAAAGGCCTGAGAATCTATGTAAACTAGGAACTTCAATTAAAGAAAAAGAATGATAAAAACGTAGATGTTTTGTGTGATGTCCTGTTGTATGATGCTGAATTTTGCATGTGTGTGATTAGGAAATCCCCACAAATTACAAACAGGGACCAGGTGGATCAAGAGAGCCATCATAGCTACTGGGACCATGCATGTGTGTATAAGAGAAATCTAAACCCCCCCTTGAGCTGTCCAATATTCTTTTTCATATCCAAGCCACTGAACAGTGTGTGCTGTCAGCTCAGCAGCAGTGTGTACTGTAAGAACAGGCTCCCTTCTACATGCTTCACTGATCTCTATGGGGGGGCTGTGCACAGATCTGGAACCGGCGCACATACAAATCCTATACAGTAGCTCCCTGTTTACTGTGATGTTTCCATCTGTGCCTGCATTTGAACAAAACTTAGGATAAGACATTTAGTAGACGTGGTAACCTTTGTTTACTTCCCCACATTCAAGCAGAGACACATGTGCACATACACACCCAATCCCATTCCTCAGCGAAGCGTCCGCTCGTACAGAAAACACTGTGACCTTTGAAGCCATCTCATCTCTGACTGAATGAGGAGCGTGAAACATCCTGTGTGGCTCAGAAATGAGTTCACAGTGATGCCGAGTTGAGAATGAGAGCCCTGGAGAGATTGCCCAGCTATGAACAGCGTCCTTGTGGAGATTTTGGGCCAGAGCGCTATAGCTGTTGAGAGAATGTAATATGTTGTAATAGATGAGTGGCTTGGTGGTATCAAAGGCTTTAACTGTTGCCTGTTTGCTGAAATCTCTGTTTAAAAATATGATGTTATCTGCTGTTAGCACTTTTGATGTTTCTATTCAATCTTATTTCATAATTTAGTAATTTAAATAGAATATTAATTTGATAGTTAGTCTTGAAAAACTACAAAATCTCAAATTCTGTAAAGGCTATTTATTTATTAAAAATGATGAACAATTAACGCTTCTCAAATTTGACAATTTGTGCTTCTTGATCAGTTATGTTTGTTTGGCTGCCAGTGAAAGCAAGGAAAAGCTAGTGTATTCATTTTCATGAAACTTGGTGGAACTTAGTAGAAGAAGCACTGTTATTTCAGCATCAATTTTAAATTAAAGCTGTGTCCACTGGAGAAAACAATGGCAATGCTTGTATTTTTATGACTTTAGGCCCTTTTCCACCAAAATACCAGGAACATTTATTACCAAAAATGTATTTAGTGAGTAAAAGAATTACTGGTAATCTGTGTGCTTTGCATTTCCAATGCACCCCAAAGTTCTTGGTAATTTATTCAAATCAGGCTGATGATGTACGGGGGAGTGGTAAAAGAAACTGCACCACACCTCCAGTCCAGTAGGTGGCAGTAAGAAGAAGAAGCTGAAGGACCAAAAAGCAGGATGGCACACAATACACCCAGAAAGGAGGACGCCCAAGTTGTTCTGTTGTTCCTCATGTTTTACTACATTGCAAATAATGTCTGTCATCTTTCCCATTCAGATTGCATTGTTTTATTTGCAAAGACATATGCAAATGACTGAAGAGAAAATCTTAAAAAAAAAAAAAAAAGATTTTACAAACCATTGAGGAGATTGACTGTGAGTGGTGTAACATCTTAAGTACTTTGGAGTATGATTTTTGTAAATTTATAGTACGAGTGCTGTCTACGGCTCCATCATTTCTGTCTGTCTGTCTGTCTATCTGTCTGTCTACACACACACACACACACACACACACACACACACACACACACACACACACATATATATATGCACACACACACACAGGACTTCCCCCAGAAATCTTGCTAAGCCTGGTGGTAGGGCCACTAGGGAAGCCCCCTGATGGCCCACTGTGTTTTTGTTAAAAAAAAAAAAAAAAAAGTTGAAGTTGACAGGAAATCTGAAATTATGAATATTATGTGTTATTGTCAGACATTTATTAGCAATATTATAACAACTATAGAGTCTAACAAAAAGGCACACTCTGAAATACTGTTTTAACAAACACAAAAAAATACAATTAAAATAAAT
>JAPQRP010000005.1:4848074-4874793 GCA_037367295.1 Apogon hyalosoma
TCATCTTGAATAATATAAAATAGAAGGGGCTCTATGCACTCCCCCACTACTTCCTGAACTTCAGGTGGCTCCTTTATTTCCTGTCTTTCATTATTGGACACACCGATTCATCCAGGTGTGTCAGACCACATTAGCCACAACAAGAGGCACACCTGGATGAATTAGTGTATCCAATAATGAAAGACAGGAAAAAAAGGAGCCACCTGAAGTTCAGGAAGTGATGGGGGGGCTCTGAGTTCTTAAAAATATTGATATGAAATAGAGTCAAGACTGTCAATTTTATTCCATGAATATATTTATTATGTTTTATATTTCCGCATTAATTCTCATTATTTACTTTGTATCAGTACATGATGACTTGTTTAATGTATTTTTCCCACAAAATTTCAATTTCTACCCCCTGGGCTTCTTCCAAGTATCCCTTGGGGTACTCGTACCTGCATCTGAGAAAGACTGATGTACATTATACAACTCATTTACGAATAACCCAGATTAACCTATTGCAGATGAATGCATATTTCTTGCATGAATGTAAAGACACTGCAGAAACACAGTTACATTCAGCAACAGTGTATAGCATTACAGATATTTAATTATATTTTGATATTTAATTTTATATTCTCATAGGATTTCCTCATGAAGAGGAAATATAGGAATTGGACAATACAGTATATGGTGGGTAAAGGATGGTTAAAACCCAAATGGACTATACTTCATATTGTGTCATTTTCGGCAAGTGAATAGTGTTGATGTACTAGTTGAACAACCTAGAAAACTGAAACAGGGAAGACAGGGAATGCTTTGCCCTGTGAGTGATGCCTCTTCTGGAGAAGAAGTCTAAATTTAAACTGAATCCTACCATGAAGGAGGCATGTGGGCAATGAACATCACCTCTTGCTGTTCTGTAATCTTTGAGTCTTTCTGAACACTTAGCAGGCGCCAACTTAATGATGTTTGAACAGGGAGTGGTTGCAAGGTGCACACATGGTGGGTAGGATAAAGATAGGATAAGAAGAGGAGGATGGTAAGATGAAGGGATTATGTTTCTTGGGTGAAGTTCTGCACAGGTCGCCAGGGATGAGAACAAGTGATTATAGAAATGGTTTGATTCGAAGCCACAGATGTCTGTCTCGGGGATATAAAAGCTGTAACTCCATTTTTAGAGCTTTATTTTAGAAGTTGTTTGCTGCATGTTGTACGAATTCCATGAAAAAATGCTTTTAAATGTGTTTTAATTTAGAGTCCCATGCTCCTGCATGCCCCTTGGCTCGCTCAGCATGAATATAACATCAAGACATTAAATCATTAAATCATGATTCTAACATCTGTCTAATGATGAGGCCAGTGTGGCTCAGCTGTATGTTTGATATGTGATCGGACTCCCAGGCCCGTGTCCTGAGAGGCTGGCAGGGCCCAGAAATCCTCCAGAAGACTTTACAACCAGGATTTACCACAGGGGTTAACTTATCCACACAAATCATTCCCTTTTTCATTTGCAGAAACAGTTCTACAGACATGATTTACAAGTACAGTAGCAGGAGACATGAAATCCAAGGGCATCTCAGGGCTGCAAATCACACAGGCTTTGGCTCTGTATTTACAGCCTCCTATTGGTGTCACAGAGGGGGACATATTCCAAATCTGAAGTTACAAATTACAACATTTTTCTGCTGTAATGAGGTATTTAGTTTCATCTATGTCATGGTTAAGTGGGAACTAGGACACTGTGTCATATCCCCTAGAGAAACAGAGACAGGAAAATCCTCTCACTGTACTGTAAATATGATCCGACATCAGTTAAGCACCTGTTCCCCTCTTAACATTGCTCTTCACTCCGTCGTTAAAAAAAATAAAATGAAAATAAAATATCACACATCATTCTTTCAATCAAAAGTGAGCACCAAGAGTCACTAACACTTCTTACTTCAGAATTCCTTCTAATGCAGTAAAAATGCAGTTTGACACTGGAGTCCAAGTGATTTGAGGTAGGTGTGTGACTTGCTTACAAAAACAGTGAAAGCAGACAGACCACTTTGCAACTAATATATATTTATTCTTCATCCTCATTATTACCATGAGTCCATTACTCATATCACTGTCAGACTTTTAACCACTAATGCATATGATTATATAGAAATAGAGGACCATAATTAGGTTCGGTTGCCCCTTTTTCAACATCATTTTCATAACTATTGTCGTGACACAGCCATACTTTGATTGTTTTTTATTATTCATATGAGCGTTAAGTAGATGAATAACAAAATGAGATGCGTGGCTAATTTTCTTGCTGTTGAAGTTTCATTTCATTCTGACATGTGTTAGGACATGATATGTCAGAGCAGACCTGTGCCTCTGAATTATAATTAAATTCATGTTTTATGTAATTTTTTTTTTGACATGTGTAGAAGGGTCTAATATTAGAGCTCTGATCTATTCATTAAGATCTCCCACGGATTGCATTCCAATCAAAGTCAGCAGTTCTCGCTCAAAGAATCTGTAAGCAGATGAAATGAAAGGAAGATAATGAAAACATAATTTGAGCAGCAGTAAGTGTCCATAGTACGATCTATTAAATGGCTTTCCATATTCCACAGAATGAGATGCTGTATCACTTTCCCTGCTTCTCTCTTAGAGAATGTATTGATCATTAGATGGAGATAAAAGATAACTTTCCACAGGCTTTACAGGAGCTTTACAATCGCAGCAATTTCAAATAAAGCGGTAAAGATGATGTGTCTTGAAAAAGGGGAAAAGTTTAGATTTAACAGGAGGACAAGTTATTTCACTTTAAAACCAAACTTTAGGGTTCCTTTTAACACTGAGGAAAGAAAAAAAAAAAGTTTGGTTTTCTGCCCTCACCGTGTTAAAGCTTGAATGTTCTGATATGAGGAGCAGCTCTTGAATGTGATGCTGATGTCCATCTGGCATCTGGCCGGTCATTGCTCTGCAGTCATGGATTGTCACAAATCACTGCCACGCCACATCTCTCACAGCACGAAGGATTCTGGACAGAAAATCAATGAGCTCTCATGGGCTACTCCATCAGTCCAAATATCTTGAGCTTGATGGCGAAGAGAGGGAGGTGGCGGGGAGCATTTGCAAGATGGAGAGGGGGAGGAATGGAAGTGTGTTTAAAGGCCGTGCAGTGAGTAGGATGGAAATTGATAAGAGTATTTATTTATACCAGTGCCATTATCGTTTTTGCTCATCGGTCTGATTCTTTATTGATTCCTTTATTGATTCTTGATCTTTTTTTCTTTTTTTGTCTTTAAGGGCTACATAGATTTCATGTTTACGATGTAAAGATAAGCCCATAGGCTATATGTCTTGAAACTGGCTTTGAATGAGTGTAAATTTCAATGACTCTAAATTGAAAGGAGTTAATTTGAGCTCACTTGAATCTTTTCTAAGCCACTTCATGTCATTAAAGGCTATTACTTTTTGGAATGTATCAAACAGAACACATCTCACCCTCAAATCTTCAGACAACAATCATGACATAGACTAATAGATACAATGTCCAGCAGAGACCCACTGCAGCCAGCACATCTACTTAACATTGCATTTACTTACTAACATCAAACTTAACTTGATTGCAATCCTCGCAATCACTTCTTGAAGTGTATTTGGTGTTCAAAGTTGCAAACACTAGTACATACTTTGATAGGAGTTGGAGACGAGGTCCTTGTGTTACAAGTCTAGTGAATATATAGACCTAAAAGGAATTGATGTAGTAATAATAATGATAATAATAATGATAATAATAATCATCATCATCATCATCATCATGCTAATAATAATTATTATAGTTATCAAAGGAACTGATATGCTTTGAGCCATATGATTCTGTTCAAGTCAATTAAGTAGACCTGGTTCTCGGTTCTCATCCGAGGAGGAGCTGAATGAGCATGGTTTGGCTTAGATATCCATGAAAGCTTCTCTATAAATAAAAAATGTTAATTCAATGTGTTGCATTTACAGAGTTTCCAGATTTTGTGTTTGGTATCAGGCTATTTTTGATTATAGAATAAGTTAGAAAAACCCATGACATGAACAGCAGCTGCCACAGCATGCTCTTTATACACCAGTGCCATTTTAGTAAATTATGCAGTATGTGCACAACCGGACATCTCATAAGTGGCACATTTGAAATGTCACTACCAATTAAACTTCACAAAGATGAAGCCACATTATTTTCAAAGAGTTATTTCATTTGATGTTGCCTAACTACCATCAGAAACTTGTAGGTGTGTGTAGCTCCTCCTTTTTCTTTCCAACATGAGCCCCACACTCAGTGAATATTTTAATACATAATGACTTCCATGTACTTCTTTAGCTTAATAATGTGACCAAGTGGTTGATACTAACTTTATTGTTGACAGAAAATCAGGAGTGAGAAATGACAGACAGGAAGAGGTGAAGGAGGTAAAAAGAATGAAATTGAAGTGGAGTGAGAAGCAGATGGTGTTGGTCTAATAATAAAAAGGATCAAGAGCAGGAGGTGACATGAACGAGGATGATAAGCAACTGACTCAGAAAGATGTAAGTGTTTGGAACAGAGTCTAACAAATTCTTTTAAGTAAGAGCAGCGGCTCATGAAAGTGATACCATATGGAAATATCTCCAACAAAATGTTTAACATTCATTGCTAGGACTTACTAGAGATATGATCGCCTCAGGTTACAGGCAATTCATGCAAATTTTATGTTAAATGTGAAGTGTGCGGTCCAGGTTGAGAGTGATTTCCTCCAATTTTTCTCATTTTGCTCTTTGATTTCACACCTGGCTCAGGTTTTGTTGATGTGATTTAGACAATGAATGTTCCTCATGTAGCTCTGAGTTCCACAATGTGTAACTAGAAGCAGAGGACTGAATAGTTTTGGATACTTTTACCTCATGTAAAAATAGATAACTTCTCCTTCCCTCTCTTTCTTTCAGTGGGGGACAGTAAAGTTGTCCTGGAGGGCCTGCAGAGGTATGGTCCCACGCCAATCTATCTGCCTGTCAGCTATCAAATCGTCAATGCGGAGTCAGCGTTCTTCCTCCAGGAGGCAAACCAGGACTTAATGAGGAACTCCAGCCTGCAGGCTCGCACAGAGTCTTTCTTCATCCACCAAGCCCGGCAGATGCCCTATGTCAATGCAAGCTACGGTCCACTGTCTGTCCAGCAGCCGGTTCCTCTGGAGCTGCTGCAGACCCTGCCCGGGCCCTTCAACACTCCCTCTTTTACTTCATCATCAGTGCCAACATCAGCATCGTCGTCACCTCTTTTCACATTCAACTGGAAGGTCCACACCTATATTATCAGTGAGAGGATTCACCCCAGCTGGCCAAAGGTGCAGGTGTTGTTCTATATCGCAGGCCGGGACTGGGATGATTACAGCGCCATCCACAAACTGCCCTGTGTCAGGATGTTTGCCTTCCATGAGACTCAAGAGGTGCGTGGGACATGCAGGTTAAAAGGTGAGCTGGGGATTTGTGTTGCAGAACTCGAGCCCTTGGCCAGCTGGTTTAGCCCCCCCTCTGTCAGGCCTGGCAGGCAGAGGGTATCTGAGCAGGCCCAGGGCACACCTGTGGAGCTCTATTACATGGTTCAAACAACAGAGACTGGGGACTGCAACACAGAGGATTCAAGAAAAGACAGCTCCATTCGCACCGATCAGCCAAGGCCGATGGGCTATTTTGCAGGGCACACACCTATGCAGCGCATTGGGAGTGTCAGACTGTTTCAGCCACTGTCGGAGCTGAAGTTGGACAATAACTTTGTGGTGATGGCTCCCTCCAAACCCATTCGGCAGAGAGAAACAGTCTCTACCTTTCTGGCTCTGTCCACGCTTTCATCAGTGCAAATATTCACCCTCAGGTAGGTCAGCCTTTGGTCAGCGTTATGTTTTGCTGTTTTCTGAACTAACATGAATGTGGATCAGAGGGCAAATTAGTGATAGAACACATTTATTTATTTATCCACAGAAAGCATCAATTAATAAAACAATAATAGGATGAGTAATTCACCAGGCATATATAAAACACAAAAAAACATATAAAAACACAATTAATAAATCAAATCAAATTATATTTTCTTTCATAATTTCCTTTATTAGTTTTTATATTACTATAACACCCCATAGGTTGAGAATGGAGTTAACTAGAAGAGAGTGCAATGCATATACATGTACTTCTCCATTTACATTGACACCCGATAAAGTTAGTTTTGCAGTTTTGTTTTCAGACACCTTCTTCATTTTATTCCTATTTATACACATCGTTATCACCTTTGACCTGGTGTAATGGGTACACAGTGCCCAGTTTCACTTCCTCTACCAAAAACAAATCATTTCATGAGCAGGGTTACACACACCCAGATACATATACAAGCATAGGATTTTTTACAATTAGTATGAACCTGATATGCAGCTGACAAAAGTACAAAAGAAAGATTTTTACTGACTGCTTTAATTTAATTTTGTAAATATAAGTATATCCACTGCTGATACACTATGTAATGACTATTTGTAAGTTTTTAGTTATAAATTGCATGTATTAAAATAGTTCATGCTGTGTACATTTTTGTTACTAATATACTGTATACAGATACTTTATGCATGGTTATTAATATGCCTGTTCTTTGAAGAAATCAACACTTACAGGCAATGTGACCATGTCTTAATAGCCAGATGTTGCACTTTGTAAGCACCATAGATAGAAGCTGCTTTAATCAAAACGAATCACCAGTCAGCAAAATTAGGTATAAATCATTTGTATTAACAATTTGAGAATGTGTGTATTACAAGCTTTGATTTACTGTGACAGTACTGTTATACTGACCATTGGCAGGGGGTGATTTGTAGTTGTACTCCATTTTAATAAATATTCATGGCTAAATTAGAAATGCCTTGAAACAAAAGCACCTTGCAGTCTACTAATTAAAAAAATTACAATTCAAATTCTTTACAGATCAAGAATGTGACATCTCGACCGAGAGCAGAGAAACATTTTGCAAATTAAAAGAAATGTAAACAAGAAGTGTGAAGGTGACAAACAAGTGTACCCTCCAGTAAGGAGTTACTTGTTTCTCTCTGATATTTCACTTGCTTTCAAATTATCAGGCATATTTTTATTTCAGTTAGCAGAGGTCTTGTGAAGTAACATTATTTTAATGATGAACAGAGAGTTTTAAAGACAAGCGTTAGACCAACTTCAAACTTCTTGGCTAAACACTAAGTGGAATCTCAAACTGTTCCACTGCAATGATATTCAACTTGAAAAAGCCAGAGCTGAGTTGAAAGGTTTTCTGGAAGGCCATATTCATTATTTAGTATCATCTTTAAATTCTGTGTTTCAGGGGTTTATTTGAAATGTAAACTCGCTTTCCTAAAAAGTTATGAAAATCTTCTGATTTAATAGTCACTTAAAGTTAGTCTGCACCTTCAACCCTCTGGGTTTACAGGACCTTGTATTCAATTATCCATCTACTTCTAAGCTCATTTCTTGTCATCATTCTACTGCTGACTTAGGTCATAAAAAACATGTCTAGGTTAATAAGAAAAAAAGAAGTTTGTTTGTCTTCAGAAAGGTTCACGGAAGAGGTTTATTTGTGTTTCTTGTGACCTTCCGTGTCATTTTTATGAAACTGATTCTTAGAGAGACACCTGAGTGTTTATCACCTCTAAACGGCATCATCCTCACAGTCTGGAGAGGATTGTTTTGACTGGATAACACTGCAATTATGCTTTTGTGCTTTTTATGAAGATTGTTTTATGGACTCACCTTCAAAATTGCCTGTCTGATGACAATTATATCTGAGGTGATACCGCACAAAAACAACAACGTTTTTATTGAAGCATTGCCTTGTCCAAATTACTATTCAAAGTGGCTTTAATTGCTTCACGTTGTTTGATTCAAATTAAGGTGTAAGGAATATGCATTTCCACTGGGCTGCTTTTATGCTTGAGATCTAAATCATGGCAGATGAAACAGTTAGCAGCCTCAAAGTAGAGCTGTGACAGAAAGCCTTGGCAATTTGTCAAACCTGGCTGAGCAGGAAATCTTCCAAAAGGCCTCATTGCTTTTTCTCTCACTCCAGTGATGATGAACTCCCATGAAGTATTAGCTCGCTCAGTGTGTGTTTATCACATTTGTCAGCATGTGTGTAAATGGGAACTTTAAAGGCAGTGGTTTTTTTTTCCCCTTTTAGTTCCTCTTGTACCAGTTTTGCACCCCGGTCGTTCAGAAGTTTGTCGTTTTATGTTTTCCGTTGGGAGAGCAAAAACTTAAAATTCAACCAAAATACCTCATTAGCAACCAAAAGATTAAACCTCAAAGTGTTTGAAAATCACAGACTACTTTACAGTACTTGACTGCCAGCTTACCAAACTCTTTAATTGAACATCTGAAAAGTGATGATTAATCTTGCGTCAGCTTTATTTTATTGCTTTTATCTTATAGAACTAAACCTGTGGCGCTATTCAAAGTATTCTCTGAGCCCCTGAATTCACAGACAATGCAAAAAAAAAAAAATCTCTTTAAGTACCCTTCAGTTACAGAATAACCTTTCAGTAACTGCATCTGCCATGTGAAAATTCAAGCACAGAGATAGTGGAAAGGGGTATAAAATTTGCATCTGCATGTTTTGAGTTGCTGAGTTGAATGCTGTGATTCTCTCTTTCTGCAAATGTTTACATACTGTCAGTCAATGTTTGCCGTATCACAGGTGTGGGTGTGTTTATGAGCAAATTATTTTACAAGTAGCTCTGGTGATGTTTCTCCCATGCGGTTATGAGATCATTAATTATTAACCGTCTCTAGAGAGTATTCCCCTCTCCCCATTATCTCCCCCCTGCTCCTCCATAGAAGTCTGACTTGGGGGGAAAAAAAGAATATAGAGTCCCTGTGCACAGCCTTTATTCCCACATGCGCTAACATCAAAAAGAAAAAAAAAGAGACTTTTTCTTTAAATTATTTTTTTTTTCTCTGTTCTCCACTTTTTCTATAAGACCTGAAAATGTTTTTGGTAACACTTCTTATAAAATATTTTGCATACTCATTTTATGTAATATTTTAGAGTCAAAAAATGTATATGAAAACAATATCTTCAATACTGAATAATGAATAAAGGTTGTTGCTAAGCCCATATTCCCAAAACCTATAACTGTTCTGCATGTTATATGTGTGCAGCAAATTTGACCACACACCAGAAAACTTTGAGAAAAATTATATAATTACTTTTTTTTTTTTTTTTAACAAAGCACACACATGACTCTTCCAGTGTATCTGTTTACATGGTTGTGTGCTTTTTTAATATCTAACTGTAGGATAAAACCCTGTTCTCAGATACATATCGCTATAGTTTTTAGAGTTACTTAACTTAGTGTTTGACTAAATTACAGAGATGTCACAGTGAATAGCAAGCACACTGAACAGTTTCCACATTAACATCAGTTAACTTTTCTCTTATAGCAACAATAAAAGCTTGTTGTGTGAAAATTGAGGAAATTAATCTTTCAGTTAAACGGAAGACAAACTCAGCTTTTTAGAGAGATTGGTTTATTGCTAAACATAATTTTAATTTGCGCATCATATCAATATTATATCATTAAGTACAGTGTAAAAAAAAAACACTTCCGAAATGTGATGAATAAGAAATTATTTGCATCTGAACACTGAGCAATCCTGTAAGTTCCTGTTGTCTTCTATCCTGAGATTAATGCTTTGCATGGGTGGCTTGTTTATTTATCAGAGGCCATATTGTCACATGGACCATTACTATGTTACATCATAGATTTTACTTCATATAGACCTAGAACAGTACATCCTATACTATCTTTAAATGGGCATGCACATTTTCTATTGTCATGTATTAGTATGCTTCAGTATGGCAGTCCATCCATCCATTTTCAGAACCGCTCCAACCTATCCTGACCACTAACATGTGAAGACTGAGTATGTGTCACCAGCCTGACATATACAAACAAACAACTGTTCACTCTCACATTCACACCTGTGGGTGATTTAGATTGGCCAGTTTACCCATTAAGGTGCATGTGTTGGATGGAGGAGTGCGCACCCACCGTGCCACCCAAGAAGAATGAAGTCATGCATAAATATTTAGACAGATAGGACATTTTCTAATTAGATAAATTGGCTTACTGGGAGTTTTCTAACTTTAAATAAATGTGTTATAGAAGACTGTGATCACTTGTAGTTTGGAATACAGTGGGGGAGTTTTCAGGAGGAGTAAAATAATGAGCCCATGTAAATGTATCTCATAAACTGGACTCAAATGACCCCTCATCACAAACTAAAACTCAAAGCTATAACTGTCCTCATCACCTAAACTGTACATTTTGATGTTTTATCCAGTTTGAGCTACACTTTCCGCATGTGTTTTCTCTTTCATATTAACAATTCTGTCAGTGCTCAGTTGTCAGTGTTCTTTTTATATACTTTAACTATATCTAACTAGGGTATCCTTTTGACAAAATAATCTTGACAAGTGCAACTGACAGTACGGTAACTTTAGCAGCGAACTTCACACTCAAGCTATTCTGGGACACGCCTGACATTTTATTACTTTTAGATCAGAAAAGGTGTGAGTTTTGATTTTTATGTGTTTAATTTACTTTCCACAGACATGTGAAGGATAAGCTAAAGTTTATTGCTTAAGTTATTATTCATGACAATCCTTGGAGTTTTTTTTTCCCCCGGTCAGCAGCACCTTAAAATCAACACTCTTAACTCTATTGGACATCTTCTCCCTCCTCGCTTTGTAAATGCATTGTCTAATTGGCAGCATTTGATCTAATCTAATGTAATGTAATTATTTTGAATGTAATTACAGGCTTTTAATTTTAGCTGCCTCAAAAGCACACACAGACTCATGAATATGCGTATTTGCTTGCAGTCGCACTGGTGCACAGACATGCTGATGCCCGTACCCGTGCATGCATTGACACCACTCTGTGCCAACTGTAAAGTCATGGTGTGTTTGTCATGCTAAAGGCTCCCTGTGGAATCAGTAATTTCCCTGCTCTCTGCCTCATTAGCCATGGAGAGAGTGGTGTAACAGGTTGGAAAGGGTTCTCCAGCTTCTCCTTATTCAACATGCAAATGAAAACACCATTTCCTCCTGAACAAATTAACAGGCTTTTCAAAAGATAAATTGCCCCAGCTGTATTGTAATTTTGACTAAACAATCCAACATATTTCCACAGATCCCCCCGGGGGAAGCATTGCTGATGAATGCAAATGAATTTCTAATATCGGAGAGAGTGAAGGTATAACTGTGAGATTCTTCACGCCGTGCCAGTCCAAACAGTCAGCATGAGTTGTTTTACTATTCAGAGATTTAGCAGGTGAAAGAGGCAGCTTCAGTGTTTGCTTATGAATAAACAAGTGGATTTAGCTGAGGCTAGTTTGGTATTATTCAGATGTTATGCAGACATGAGGCCTCATGTCATCCGATCCTGATCCTTAACACAATTCAGATTTACAGGTCATGCACCATGGCTGTTTGTTATTGGCTATTGTTTGCTGAAATATCAGCAGAAGGAAAGGTTGGAATAGAGATGCCTTCCTCAGTGTATTAGCCTTATCGTGACTGCACTCCTCTGTGATTCAGTTCTTGTTAAAGGTCACCCTTGATAGGTATGTCTCTTTTCCATTTCCATTTCTGTACTTATCTGTACTTTTTCATGTATTTTATCTGCCGCTCTGTCTTGGTTTCGCTCCTATTTTTTTTATGTTGTCTAACCTTTCTCTCTGTACATGTGCTTTTCTTTTCTTCTACACTCTGGCTTTCCCTGAGCTCGACATGTTCCTGCTCTGTGAAGCAAAGGCAGAAAGCTCCTCCGAGTTTATATTTAAATATCCTGAAGACTCTTGCCCTAAATTAGATGTCAACTCCGTCTCAATGAGCAATGTAAAGTCTCGTTACCCACATCTGCCCTTCCTCACTGCGCTTCCTTTTTCTTTTCCCCCAGCTGGCCTTCTCACCAGTGTTTACTTTGAAAGCACAGACTTTCCTCATCTACTCATTAATAAGTAATTAGTGATTTGCAGCCTGGGGACGCACTATGTAGATCCTCCTCTTTGTTGGACCCTGCTACCACAAAGCAATCACCAGTTGCCCACAGCAAGTCATTTAAAATCCTTGTATTTTCTACCATAATGATTTTCCATCATTTCTCTTCTCTTGAGTTTGTGTCTAAACTGATGAATTTACTGGGCACACAGAATTTATTGCTCTGCCACTTCCCTGCTGACTGTTGTCCTTTTTTCCACCGACTGTCCATCTGCCTTTCGAAAAACCACATGTCCCTCAGGGCTTTTTGTGATCCCCGAGCTCGGTAGAGGGTCATGTGAATGTGCTGTACCTCTGAGAGTGACACATGCCTCCTAGACTCTGAGGTCGCTTCGGTTTCTCTTGCTGGATGCTTTGAACTTATGAAAGTCTTGCTGGCTTTTTATAAGGGCAGCAGAGAGAATGAAGGAAGCTGGAGTGGGTCCTCCCTAGAGAGTGCTTCATATCTGGGTTGCGGCGAGAATTATTGCGGGATGGGGAGTGGGTGCTCATCTTTCCTTCTTTGATAATTTTATAGCATTTTTACAATTTGAATGCCTCATACAGTGTTTGTTTTATTAGTGTTGGCATATCCTTCCACAGCAAAGCCGTGAATAAATTCATACCTCACCTCTTGTAAACAGTATAAAGATCAAAAACATACAAAGCTAGTATAAAAGTATTACTTTTTTTTCGTATTAATTTTCTTTAATTCCTAATTTATCTAAATGTGCAGTTTGTTCAACTTAAAATAACTCAGTGAAAGAAGATGCTGCATATTTGGAATCCAAATGTAAACATCAGCACAGTCTGTCATCGTTTTGTTTCTCAAGTAAAATTGGAAAAACCCATCTGTATTTTTTCCACCACACTTACTGCAATTTATCTATTATATCTTGGAGTGGTGGCTCTCCCTATTTAGGGAGGGGTGCGAGAATAAACATGATCGTGTTTTTTAAGGCATGATGGGAAAATGGTTCAATCCTTTTCCACCAAACTATATACAGTTATCATCAGTTAAATGTTGAAGTGGTTCCTTTATGTTGTTCTGTCTATTGTCCATCTGCTGTTAATGGACAGAGTCAAAAAAACTAAAGTAACATCAGTAACAAGTACCACTTTTCAATGTTTTGGGTTCTGGGGAGATATGCTACACTCCAATGGCTATTTTTCTGTCAATGTCAATTCAAGAGGAACTGTGAAGATATTAAATCATTAATTCATACTTTCAACAGAGTCAATGTGAATCTGTTACAAACTTAAGATTATTTGGAATACAGTAAAGTACAACTACTCGCAGGATTATTTCATGATCTTCAACGGCTGCAGATGCTGTTACTCAAAATTGTCGTTGACTGGTGAAGCTCACATGTGCAGACATCTCCAAGGAAACAGCGTCAGTCTACATTAGTGTCATAACTACAAAGAGGAGCTGGTGCTGGCATATCATAGCATTTTTCTCCCATCATAAAACTAAAATTAGTCAAAGTAGCCTGATGAAATTCTATTCCCAGTGGAAAGGAGGATGGTAGTAAACCTGTAAAGTCTAGATAAAAATAAAGATGTGACTGTACAGTGAAAATGAAAACAAGAGCAAAATATATATTTCAGATCCAGATGGACACTTGAGATCATTAAATTTGAGATTAAAGGTCTTTACACACTGGGGTGTTTTTTCATGCAATTAATTTGGACGTTAAGATAGTTTTTTCAAACAGTTGTTTCTGAGAAATGTGAATATTATGTAGTGAAAAAAGCATCTTTTTATTTTATTGGAACAAGTGTTTTTTTTAGGTTTTTCCCCAAGCGTTCACACTGCAAACAAAGCCGTTAACCATTCAAGTTGTGTGAAACAGATGTCATATGACATCACCAATGATGAACCTGTTGATTTTTAGCTACACTTTTTTTCCCTTTTTTTTTTTTTTTTTTTTTTTCATGAGACAACAGTGCTGTAGATAATGAATTGAAGGAGCTATGGAGCTACATCACAAGCAACTAAACAGTGACAGGACAGTGAAGGGTTTCTGTATCTTGAATGTCATATGAATCAAACACAGGTTATCTGGACACTGGATGTAAACCCAGGGGAACATGGACATCCATCTGCATCAGAGACACAAACGGCAGATGAGGCTCCAGGTGATCCTGGATCATTACTTTGCCTGAGATACTCTGTCATAGGGCTGGGCAATAAAACGATAACGATATATATTGTGAAATAACTTTTCCTGTAGAAATACGAGACAGGCTCAATACAGTTTCGATAGAATCCCTTCATCCATGTTTTGACAGATGTAAGAACAGCCAGTCATAATTAAGTAGCGCCGCACCGAACCAATCAAGTTAGAACCGTGTCCAGTTAGTTTTAAAAAAAATTACCTTTATTTATTCATTTATCTGAAACACTTGTGGAATGTTCTTCAGCACATCTGTCATGTTCAACCTCTGACAGAAAATAAATCATATTTGAATAAAAAAATAACCTTCTGATGTCTTCACAGCTAACTTATGAGTAATGGAAAATTTAATCTTGACAAAAATAGTGATATGATTTATATTGTGATACATATCGATATCATCTGATATGAAAAAAATGATCGTGATATGATTTTTTTCCATATCACCCAGCCCTACTCTGTCAGAATATATGGATGAATGTTTTCATTGCACTGGATTTGATCATTCTCTTTCCTTCTGGCATCTGTGCTTCTAATTATGAAAGTACCCATTGCTACATGGAAGAACAACAACCTCCAACCTCTAACTACCCTGAAAAAAGCATGTTTTGTCATCTTCTTTTTATGTTTCTGTTCATTTTAATATTATGTTCTTCTTTGTGCGTGTATGTTCCACCAAAGCAGCTCCTGACTATTGCAGCATCCTGCGCTTTGTAACACCCAAGAATTAGCCAAACAACCCAAATAGCTTTTATCCCTATTTAAGAACAATACTAGATGGAGCCAAACCTATCTACAACACAGAGTTAACAGAGAGCTGGAGATAGGTCTAAACAAGATTATGGTTATGGTGAAAATACATGAGATTCTTTTATTGAATAAGTGCTGGAACCGTTGCAAACACATTCATTGCTGGTATAAGTATGTGATGAGCCAGTATTTTCATGTCCTTTGTCATATTACTGGTGTGTAAAGTACTTGAGATTTCTATCTTTCAGTCCTCTTTAATGTCTGTGCATTTTACATTTTATAATTTAAAAAGGGCAACAACAGTGGCACAGGACATGTGTAATATTAAAAAAGACAGACGAAAGAAAAACAAGCAGGTCTATTTTTAACCTGTGTTGTTTAAACCAGAATGAAATGTGAGATCTTAAGCCTCTTTTGAAGTTAGTGTGAGATTCTCAATTGCACACGATAGCACATCATAAATAAAATTTTGGCTCCTTTTAAAGTTTAGATAGATAAAATAAAGTTCAGCAGCTACCGCATGTGGGGTTTTGATCACACACAACTAAGAATCACTGAAACTGTAGCTTGTGAATACATAATAGTTTATCATATTTTAGAATAATGAGGTGCTGATCTTTTACCATCCATTACTGTAGAAGACAGTAATTGAATTTTGGAAGGATACTCCAGAGTCATGTATCAGGTTCATCTAATGACTAATAAGGCTTCATGTGGAATTGGAGTGTGTTGCCTAAAGTAAGGGGAAAGCCTGAAGTTGAGTAAAGTTTTCTGACTCTCCTCTTAATATAAAAAACATACTGAAGGAGACACCAATACAAGTCTATCTCAAATCTATTTCTGGGCTTCATTATACATGACACTGAAACAGAATTAACAGAATTCTACTTTCAATTAATTGTAAGGATTTTTTATTTATGAAAATATGTTGCAGATAAGAAGATTTTTCCAGTGTTAATGAGTTCTTGCTTTTGAAATAGATTGTAGACTATTGTTGGTTGCATAATACTGTGCAGACTGTAAATCTCTCTGGGAAAAACTCATGATTTTAGACCATAAACATAATCTTGACTTGACATGACTGTTATTACACCCATTAAGTTCTGGATTTCCAGCTCAGGTAATGATCAGACAGCAGCTATGACCTCTAACTTTAACACAAACAAGCAGTATCACAGTTAAAAACTTTATTTTTAGAGATTTGTTGAGAACATGAGAAATATAATTATATTTGATCTTAAAATCCGCTTCAGTACTAAGTTAATACTTGTGCGATCTGCCTGGAAAGATTGCCGTCAGTTTTTTTTTTTTTCTCCCCAGCAGTAGTTTTTTTCCCTCTTCCATCATGCTGTTGTTAACATCTTCAGGCAACACTTCTATTTCAACTTCTGCAACACTGTTAACTCCAGCTCCTGCAATCTGAGGTGAAGATGATATATGTAGGGCTAGAGGGGCTGACAAACAGGGTGGGATTAGGATAGTGTCGCAGTCCTGGCAGAATAAACTCTGCTGGCTAACTTTAGGTCTGTGCGAGTGTGTGTTTGTTGATCCCAGACAATCATGAGCTTGGCCATCTAATCACTTGTTTATCCTTGATGTTTCTCATAAGGATTTACTTTGATTGGTGTGATCACAGACTTGACAGCTGTAACACATACTCAAAGTCATGCATATTTTAATGTGGACTTTAGGCAAAGAAATGGGGAGAAGGGGGTGGGGGGGTGATGAAATGCTGTGCTTGTCATACATCGAGAGCCTGTTTTAGAAACTGACAGTCAGCCACAAAAACACACAAGATGCACCAGCTCATTCCAGCTATTCAAGAAATTGTTTCACTCAGTGGCTGCACAAATACTGAAACAGTTAAACAATCAGTAACAAGGAGCAAATGAGTGACGGAGAGAGTAAAATGTAAAAGAGGTTAGCAACCACTTAATAATTCAAAGCAGAAACATTACTTATTACGCCTAACTGATATAAAACGTACCTGAATAATGAGGCTGCGCAGTATATTGTTTCAGTATTGTCATTGTGGCATGCATAAGTATCAATTTGTAAGAAGTGCAGTGTTAATTTAAGCAAACTCAAACATGTCACATTACAATGTATTACTGGTCAATGCAAAAGGAAAACCTACATGGTTCGAAACTGCAGTGGATGTTTAACATAATACTGTTTTGTAAGAAATAAGTGTTTGTGGTTACAGAGATGTAGTAAGTGACATGTACAGTGAACCATGGATAACAATTATTCTTGTTTTATCCAACAACCAAAGATGTGAATTGTCAACCGTGAACTGAAAATGAGCAAGAGCAGTTAAGAAAAAAAAAAAAAAAAAAATACACATATGTTTAAATAAAAACAGTAGTGTCAGTTGTATGGAATTATTTCAACAAGTTGATACTGATAAAAAAAAAAACAGAAAAAATAACAGGTACTCTGTTGAATTGGATTGCACTTCATGCTACATAATGAGGTTTGATTATTTAAATCAGTGACTCAAAATGCTATCTAAATGCTCTACAATGAGAAACAACAACAAAACTATTTCAGATGCCTTTTCAGGTGTTGCACCATATGAGAAAGCCCTGAATACAGCAATTAATGGTCATTTAATGAGAACCCTTGTATCTTTACATACTTTCCTGCTTTTGAGTAATGATCTACCTTGTGCCAGATTTTGGCTTTGTTAATAAAATTTTAGATTTACACCACTAACCCACTGTGACAATTGAGGAAGGAGAACTGGATCATTAAAAGGCAAAACATGACATGTTGAACTCCAGCCGTGTAAACTACAATCGATTCCTTCCTTTGGCTGAAAAATTTGAATGGACTGAGCTTCCAAATTAGCGGGGATGAACTGGGTGAAAGGAGGGCTCATCAGTGTCTGATCATTTCAGCTGAAGTTATCTGTGACAATCTGTTACCTCTGTGCCTCATGAGTGAGATTTCTGTTCTTCTGTGGCTCTGCTTCAGCTGTAGTTCCTTTTGGCCCATTCAGAATAGTCAGTTATTACCGTATTCAATGAAAGTTTGTAGATTTACAAGCTTTCACTGAGTAAGAAAATTGTCTTTATAGGGTTAATGTGATATTAATATGACAAGTGTAATTGATGTTGCACGTAAATCAGAAAAAAAAATCAAAATAGGCCTACAGCTACACACATCTTGCCATTCAGTTTTTGGCCTTCACATGGCAGATGGAGACAGATATATTGATTACATTGAGGCATAACTTGTCAGTCTGATGTGCATGAGATGAAGCACTGAGGAAACTTGATTGAAAACCTGCTCTATACAGCCGACAAGACCTGCACCCCATCATCTTTACAGTTGAAAATAAATCTGTTGTCTACCCATGCATTGCTGAAAGTATATGGTGTACTATGTAAATGTATTTATATTTCTGAATTGAAGTTAGAAAAGGTTTGATGTATTTTTCTTATAGAGGCAAAAAGATAACCCTAATAAGATTTACCTGTTCTTTTGGTAGAGTGTATTCTACAATAAACATGAAAACAACTTATCCTGAAATATTCTAAATATAGTCTAAAACTCCAAAGACAAAAAAAAACACATGTAAGTCTTAAAACAATGATGTCTGATAAAACAGCAGCAAACTACAAACGACAGCTAATCTAAGTAAAGGATGAATTATAGGAAACTGCCCATTACTGCAGCTACCTAAAGAAGTGCAGAATTTGACAACACATATTACATATTACATATTGACTACCCCCCTTCCCAAAAAAAATCATTTAATTGATTTACAAATGATCTTCAGAGTATATGATCAAACAATGCTCTCAGCAACGGTCTATTATTCATTCTCAGCAAACGACTGAAAGCCAATACCAGGGCAGAAGGTTGGAGAAGCGGTTTATGACTGAAGGGTCAGTGGTTTGATTCCCCTGACCAGCAGAAGAATTGTTGGCTGATGTGCCCTTGAGCAAGGCACTTGACTTCCAATTTGCTCCTCAGGTGCAAGGGCAGATTGGGAATTCTCCCAATTCTCCCGATTAGCCAATCGGCCAGCTCATGTCAATCTCGAATTGGGCCGGTTGGATGGGAAAAATAATTTTGACACTTCTCTAATCTTCTTCTTGCATTCATTCTCCATTCAACTATGCATTCATTCTTCATTTATCTGACAGCACAGCCCCTCCATCGCAGTAGATTCGATGGGTTCTACTTCTACCATCTGGGGGAATTTTTCCCATCCAAATTTTTAAGTTGGTTTGGCCCAAGAGTCGTCTTTTCTGGAGTGGTAGTGCGAGTCAGTCTGTGGTGATGGAGGGCAGGAAGAGGCCAGGTGGAGCCGAAAAGGCCAGGTTAAAGAAAAGTGAAGGTACTGAAGAGTTTAGTGCAAACCTGGCAGATTTATTTACCTACCGGCGCCCTCGGTGCTGCATCCCCCTGTTTGAAAATCTGAAACCGTTACAGGGCTTTTTACCCCAGTCGTCCATGTTGCAGTCTGAAGCACTACCCATTGAGCTAAATCTTCATTGGCTGATGGCTGACCTATTTGCTATCTGACTGTCTTGGTACTTTTCGAGCTCTGACATTTATGTTTAAGTTTAAGGTTTAATTTAAATTAAAGTGTATATTGTGTTGTGAAATATGACTGTGATGCACATTATTTTCTGTAAACAAAGCAAGTAGTCCTGCTGAGCAGGACTATGACAATTCAGAGAAGGATATCATATATGTATGTATATATAGTCCCCCACCCCCCCTTTCATTTTTTTTCTGGATCTGCCACTACCTAACAATAGAGCACCTTTTTGTTGGGAAGAAAAATGCAATTTTAAATTATTTTAATTTCAGCTTATTGGTCCTATACAAAGGTAAATGCGTTTTCTTCTTTATCATATTTTTACCTTATACATCTTTATCTGATTTAAATTTCAAGTAAACATATTGTTAAAGGAAAATATTTTCTGTTAGCTTACCAACCTGAACTTATACCCAATAAAAAGGCTTTGTAAGAGCTCGCTGCTGTTTCATTTATTTAAATTCATCCTCCCTGGAAAAAGTGGGCTGATTTGGGCATGAAACTCCTGGGCTGAAAAAGGGGCCCACTCTGCCCCTGCCTAGGTGCCTGACATAGCAGCTCACTGCTCCGTAGTCTGCAGTGTGTGGTGTGTTCCTGTGTGTTCAGCTAGTGATGGGTTAAAAGTAGAGTCAATTTCCGTGTGTGTTGCATGTCCACATGTACAATATATAGACAAATAAAGAGATTCCTCTTTTTCTTCTTTTTGTTCCATTGTAACAGAATCGTGCAACACTAGAGCAAATTTTCCACCAGTTTTATGTGCTCTTTTGTATTGTCAAACTGCTTATATTGATAAGAAGTGAAGGCTAATTGCTGGTTTTCATGGCAATATCAGTGTATAACAGCAGAGGTGTCATTTTAGACTGAACAGTGTTCTTTAAAAACAGCACCATTTTTTCCTCTTTGCTTCTTATACGCTTTGTTATGATTCATTAGAAATAACAGACCAAAAAATGCCACCATTGACTATTCAGATTGAACTGAATATTCAACAAAGCTGTGTAATATGAAATAAATGACCTAAAAAATAATAGGCATGGTAAACCACACACCGGTGGAGCAAGGCTAGTTTACAATTATAACAATATAGTCAAATGCATGCAAATTAAAAGGAATGTTGTCTGAGAGCTGCTCGGCTAAGGAGAATAAAAAAGCAGATCTACTGTCGAAACTGCGGGAGCATTATCTCTTCTCCTCTTCTTTCAATATTCCTCAATTTACAGAATCTCATGCATGAAAGTGTCCCACAAGAATTACAATGCTGCGGAAGAGGCGTCATATTCCCTTTGCCTCAGTCACCTGGAACTCTCATCTTTGGAAACACTGGCAGACTTTTCTGTAGACGCGCTGACTGGTTTGCTAATTATTCCAATTCAACACGGCTGTGGTATTTTTCCTGCGGCTGGACGGCAGACCCAGGAGGCATGAGAGCGAGAGACAAAGAGTGCAGATGATTAGTACAAGATCAAATATTGTACTGAGCTGAAACATTACCCCGCTGTACCCTTTACTCCTCTTACACTAATGCCAATAATCACAATAATACCATTCAATTAAATTTTAATTTATGTAGAGTTTATGAGTCTGAATATCAGACATGAGTCTCTGTTGTGTCTCCATGAAGGTTACATGCTGTTGCCTCTGCGTGTTTACCCTTCATCTATGCTCTGAAGCCATCGGATTTTCATAGCGTTTCTGCAGTTTGAGCCTCTGACCAGAAATCACGACATCCTGATCCTACAGTGTTGAAGAGTGGCAGCGTCATTCCTGGTTTCAAACATTTCAGAGCACTTTCCTGGTTTTTGTGGAGCATGTTACGGAATGTTAAAAATCACCTTCTGCTCTTCCAAAAATATGTCTCTTTAAAGAGTTTCTTTTTTTTCCCCTTCCGTTCTCAGAACAGGCCGCCTTCCCTTCACAGACTCACACAGAAATACAGAGTTCGCGGCAGAGGCACACAAAAAAAAGGTTGCGACAAAGACCTAGAGAAAGCAACACAGAAGAAAAGACTGACAAGCTGACACACTCTAGGCTTCGGGGGAGAATCATTAGATTGATATAATATTCAGTGTGCAGCTTAGAGCGGTGCCTTTGGCGTCGGCTTTGGGCTGTGTAGTGCTGGTCAGACTGGCTGTAGCTGGTTGGGAGGTCAGCCATTGATCTGCAGATATAAGCTGGTACTTTGGATCCAAGCCTTCATCATCATCCTACGGGGCTACCACCAATGTGGGTAGATAAGCCTTGATCTGCTCAGGGGTTTGCATGTGTGTGTGTGTGTGTGTGTGTATACCTCTGGTTAAGAGAAAAAGATGCAAGTGCCTGCATCAGTCAGCCCACATAATGTCTACAGATGTGGCGGTGTCCTGTGTGCTATGCATGTGATCTCTCTTCTTGTCAGCTTCTGTCCAGCTGCGCAGCCCTGCAGGGTACAACCATAGAAGAAGAAAAAGAGCATGAAAAGGGGTACAATAGTGGTACAATAATTAACATTAGCACAGTACTGAGTATTAACAAATGACCTCAGTGGTTGTTTTTAGTGTTCTGCTTGTGTGTCTGAAATTATAATCATAGTTAAACTGAGGAAAGTGCATACAAATTTTGAGATTAAAAAAGGATACTTAAGAATCCAAATGGCTGAAGTAGCATTAAAATAAAGCAAAAATTATGTTTAATTTAAAGACAGAGATGGAGGGGTGAAGATAAGTTTACCAGTGTAGGCGTTTTCTGTTTTGACTGAAGAAGTGACAGCAAATATTCATGTATCTAGGACATTTCAGCTTGGAATTATGGCGTGTATTTTTTTTCTCCTTTCTTTCTTTTTTTGCTTAAATTGAAATGTCTAGCCTCTTTTAAGTAATGTTTGTTGAGTGAAATCAAGTTGTTGCTGTTCACTGAAATTCAGCTTGACAACTCTGCTGGGAGGCTCCTTTCAAACTGTGATTTAGTGGCTTATTTCTGAATTAGTATTGCCTAGTATATTTCTACCCTATACCATCCCATATTAAAAGATTAAGTTGAATAGATAATGTTAAGAGGCAGATTTCCTGTTTGGAATTTACAGTGCAGTGAAGAGCTGCCAAAGGAAGTGGTGGACATGTTTTTTTGCCGCAGTATTTGTAGGAGTTTCCCTTCACACCACAACATTTGTGTAAGGGGAGTATTTACTAAGTCATACACAGTAGTTTAATAGGGTTTGTGTTAGTCAATTTACTGTCTGATAATAAAGGTTTAAGGATCACTTTATTATCCCCGTAGGGAAATTAGGTCTCTGCCATTACCAACCCTAACACACACAATACCTAGCATTAGCATTAGCACATAGAACACATTAGGAGCAGGGCACTGCCATTGAAGGGACTTATGAACCAACTCCAGATCTTCATCATCACTGTGGTCAGGGAAACACAGGATAATTAACTCATATTTACCTGTTTTTAATGGCAGGGGGAAATGGGGGACCTGAGAGAAACCAGCTAACCACTGCCCCACTCTGATATAATTTTGTTTTTAAATGATAATGCATTAAGTGAAAAAGCATGTCTTAATTCATTTTACATCTCTAATCTAGCCATCTTCATTTAATAAATTGTTATTTTTAGAATAACCCTCACACAAAAACTGTTCACACTAGTTCAGCACCATGGACAGTGCACAATATTTCTCCTGAATTGCTGATACAGATGAACTTCATATATATATCCAAGGGGAAATTCAGTTTTTTTTTTGTTTTTTTTTTTTAAACCTTTATATCCTTAATGTATCCCCTGGAAATATGGAAGAAATGTTGACCAGTTCACCAGTATCTTATTCTGTCAGCTGCTGTTACTTGCTTTCCAATGAGCGACTGCTGTACAGTTTCCTCCAAAGAAGTTAATAGCATTTCCTCAACAGGACCCCCACCTATCCCTTGTGTGTCTCCTTAGGTCAGTGCATCTTTTTTTGTTTCCTGTGTGTAATGCACCTTTCCCCCTACTGCATTCACCTTTCCCCCAGTGACCCTTTTACAGGCAGGTTGGACATTGTGATTATGAAACCTTTTACTGGAACTGTTGGATTTCTGCACTAACAGGTCTACTGTGGAAAACGTCCTCATCAGCTGCCTCTCCGTGGCCTATGCTGTCATGCTGTTTCCTGAGGGTAACAGAAACCCTATGCTTATATTTGTCACATTATGAGTAACAAGCTGTTGTTGAATTACCGGTATTACCCTCATCAGGTCTGCTTGTTTGACCCTTCCATAATTTGCACAGCTGTTTTGTGGATTGTTTGCCATCGTTCATGACTGTGTTCATAAATTCGTACAGAAGTGGCCACTCCCGTTTGACACTTTTTCATCCCTGCCTCACCATAATCAGTAAATCTGATCTAAAAAGTCAGTGGTGCAGGAAACGTGAAATGGTTTAACAAATGGTTTCTATACATGGGCTAAGAAGGGCAGATTATGGGCATCCGGCATATTGGCCGTCCTTCTGTCTGTCTGTATGTGCAAAAACTTTGGTGTGGACTGAAGGCTGAGGGTTTTCAAATGCACGCACGTTATGTTTTAAAATTAATTGTAATTAGGCTGGAATGCTTAATGTTGTTCTGCTGATATGATGGCTTTTCCAATCAAGGCATCAATTTTGATTGTTTATTACATAATGCACCAAAGTATTACATTTCCTTAAAAAAAAGTGCTACACCCACATTTGTAATAATTGTTGCAATATGTAATAAGTTATTCCAAAATATGGCACAGTTTATTACAAAATGCATTAAAGAATTTTATTACAAAATGCAGCATGTTATTACATAGCTATGAGATGAAAAAAAAAATTACATTATTACATATTGCACCGTTATTACATAATGCAGCACTACAGGACACTAATATGGTACTCATAAACATTACAGTGCATTAGCTGTGCAGTTTTTGTAAAATAGTAAGAAATGTTGATGTCTAGCAAGTCTTATAAAGTCCTGAGTGGTTTTGGAAGACTGTTATGTAAGGTCATAATAACAAAGCTAAAAGGGATACTTGACTATGGATACCATCTTAGTTTTGCATTTTAACATGTTAGAATTAGATAATTAAACCAGAAAAATAGTTTATTCTGCTGTAAGAAAACAAATGCTGATTGCAGACTGTGTATGATATACCAGTTTTGTTACTCAACACTCATTACTTCTTCAGTGACACAGGAGACCTTTTTTCTTCTAATTTAGCATCAGATTATAATTTCACACAGAGACTGACACAAAACTAAAGATGATGCAACTGTTGTGAAGACAGATGTATTCCTTGTACTAGAATATTGTGAAGGTAAGCAAAGGTTGGGAATTAATTGGGAATATTTCTTTAAGCCCGTTTTAAGTGGAATGAACCTATTTGCTACACAGTATGCACCTCGTTCCCTAGAGATTGGATGCCAAATGTTTCTCCATTTCATCAGGTGAATCAGATTGGATTTGAGCTAGCTTTTTGTTGATGTAACAACAGGGAGTCAGATGGTAGGACTAATCTTCATACAAAGGCTTGAGTCTTGATGCAAACAAAACTGAACTGAAGGTTTTATTTATTTTGTACAATAAGAATTAAACTAGAGATGCTTATGTTTTGTATTGAGATACAAGTGAGAGAGAGTCCTATGCCTCCGTATCAATTCCTGTTGTCACTGCTGAGTCTACACATATTCCACAAGGGCCCTGCCTCCCCATTGTGTCAAAGTGTCAGTGTTTACAATTTAGATGAGAAGACAAAGCAGCACCATCCCATCTGGTCATGAACACAGAGAATAAAAGAAGCCCATGAGACAGAATTACAGGAACAGTAATCAGGTAAACTTGTGTTTTCTCTCACCAGTTACATTAAGTGATAAGCTGTTTCATGGTACCTCTCATTTGTCTTACTAACCACTGAACACAGCAAGGTTAGGTTACTGTCTAGTTATTTCCAGGTGTATGTACTGTGATTTTATACCTGTGGAAGTGAAATTCCACCATTCGTGTTTGATCAGTACCACTTGGGGTTGTAAGTAGCAACTCAGAGAAGAAATATCATAAATGATTATGAATATTAACTCACTTAAACTTAAGCTCTGTTCTAATCACCCAGCTGTGCATGTGCATTTGACTATTTTAAAGCCTGCAGATACAGCTATAATCTGTTTATGGTGCTTAATCAAAGTTAATTATATAATAATTGTGACAACCGGGTGAAAGACAGTTGAAGCTCAGTATTAGGAGTAGGACTAGTATTTTAACTGTTTATATGGACTTAATGAAGCACTTTCAATGATGCATCTATATGCTATCGACCTGGTTTTTCCACATAAAAAATTGATCAGGAATTGATAAAGAATTCAGAGCAAAAAGCAGAATCAGTAAGACTATTTATTGCTAGTTGGAGATAAATATGTACATATATTGTTGTTTTGTTTTTTTTTTGTTTTGTTTTTTTGTTTTGCACCTGAAAGAAAAAATGTGCTTGATATAATATTTTTAAAAAATTAACCATAATTGTATCTTTAGAAGATAAAAGACACGTGCTTTTATGCTGGATGGTTTCATATCTCTAAGGCACTGAATAATAATAATAATAACAATAATAATAATAATAATAATAATAATAATAATAATAATAATAATAATAATAATAATAATAATAATGGATTAGATTTATATAGCGCTTTTTATTAATGCATACTCAAAGCGCGTACCCTGGATCCATTATTTATTCACTCTCACATTCTCCCTCTGGTGGTGGTAAACTACATATGTATCCACAGTTGCCATGGGGCAGACTGACAGAAGCATGGCTGCTATTTCGTGCCTACAGCCCCTCCCACCACCGAACATTCATACGCATTCATACACCAGTGTGGCAAGGAGGGTGAAGTGTCTGCCCAAGGACACAACAGCACACGACTGGGACAGAGTAGGATTCGAACCACCAACCCTTCGGTTATTGGACGACTCACTCTACCTCCTGAGTCACGGCCGCTCAGATGTCACCATGGAGTCTGCAACCTCAGACCTTAAGAAACAAGAAGCTGCATGCTTATGAGTCAAAAACATACCTTTGAAAAAGAGAGAAAACATTTACATACATTTGACAATTTATCAAATCATTAATCAACATCATAGCAAAATCCATATTTTAAAATGCTGACCATTCCACTTAGTACATTCTAA
>JAPQRP010000005.1:4913008-4929889 GCA_037367295.1 Apogon hyalosoma
AGTATTTTTCTTTTGTAAAAAGTTCTTGGCAAGCTTTTTTCCCTCTTTAGATAAAAAATAAGACAAATGTTCTAGACATAAGGCTTTTTTCACTTTCTTAGGAATCATTTTTTTGCAGTGCACACTATATTTGGCCGAGGGGTATAAAAGTGTGTAGCACATTATGTTTTTGTTTTGTAGCTGAAATGATCAAATGGTAATTTAAAAAAAAAAAAGAAAAGAAAAAAATAGTATCTCTAAACAGCTGTTAGTTAATCCAATCAGTTTTGTAGAAAGCAAAAGGCTGAATTAGAATCATCTGCTCTGCCTTATATGACCCAAAGCATAAACAATCAGCATTTGATCATTAATGAACAGTGCGTACAGTATGTAGTGTAGTGTACAGTGTCTGTTGGTTTGTTATGGATACCCCCACAGTGTGCAGTCAGTTCTGAATCTGTTTGTAAGATTGTAGTAATTATTGTGCTGCAGCTAAGGTGATGACTATGAAGCAGGAGGGCAGACAGCAATCACTTGTCTCCTCCTAGTTATTGTCCGTGTCTTCCACACCACCAGCCTTTATCTTTGCTCATGAAGAGCAGCTACCAACACAAGGCCAGTTATTACTGCCTCAGCGGCCTGGATAAGATCAAAGAGGACTGGTTGAACACGGAAGATGTAATGAATGTGCTCTTCTAAGGACTGCTGCATGATTTGTCATGTCATTATCCACCAGTTAGTGCTCAGTTTTTTCTTCATCTTACAAGTCTTTTGCAGTTCCAGAACGAGGACCATCTCCAATTATTTTGATATAGGAAAAATTTGCCCAGCATTCATGTTCCACCGAATAGAAATGTTTCTTTCTCTGTACCTCTTCCGTGTTATTGCTGTTTCACATCTACTTTTTTTTGCCACCTCTCTTCCTTCCCTTTTTTTTTTTTTCTGACATCAAATATTCCACCCAATTCGTGCCAGCGTTTTGAACAAGAGCAATTTGTCATGTTGGGAAAGAAGTACTGAAAGGCGCTCATGTACTTCATGGTGATTTCATGTAACGTGGAGGAGGAGAACAACGGCAAGTCAGTACACAGGAAGAGGAGGAGGTCATGGTTCTCCTGCAAGTTTATAGCCTCCCACTGACTGTGACCATGAGTAATGGAAGTGAAAGAAGGGCAAAGTGATGGAGTTAGGGCCTCGCTGGCATGAACACGGCTAAGACTGAAGTTGTTTTAAAAGCTTGGCTGTTGAAAGAAAGAATCAAAATGCTCTCAGTCATAACCTGACACCTGTTTGAGGGATTACAGAAGTGCTCTGCAGACACAAAAGGAAAAAAAAAAAAAGGTACCTAACCTCATAATTATGAGTTATTCATTCATTCATTGTCTGCAGCCACTTAATCCTATGTGGAGTTGCAGGAGGATGCAGCCAATCCCAGCGGGTACACCCTGGACAGGTGGCCAGTTCATCACAGGACTGACACACACAGGCAAACAAGAATTCATTCTCACATCCACACCTAGAGTCGATTCAGACTAACCAGGTAGCTTATTAAGGTGCATGGAAACGGAAACTCCACAGAACAGCTCTAGCTGCCCTGCACTGGTTCAACCTCAGGATCATGTTGTTCTGATGCGACAGTGCTGAACCACTGAACCGATGTACTGCCTCATTATAAATGATCGTCTTGGAATCATGAAATAGGATCATGTAATTTTGAGATGGTCAATTAAGATGCATCTTTTGCCCTGCATTTTTTTTTTTTTTTACCAGATATTATGGCTAAACGGGAAAAAAGATGATTCTCTTTTCACCATGCATGTTCTGTCCAAAATTATCAAATGATATTATTAAAGTACTTTACATGAATAGTTGAATACAAGAGGATTACAGTTTTTTCTGTCTGTCTTTCTTATCTTGTGACACAGTGACTTAGAATCTATCCCAGATGTTATCACCACACCAGATAAATAAGGTGTCTCTTTTACATTAAAATATTTTAAGGGAGATTATCAATGGCTTGTAAAAATGATTGATAACTGAGCTCATTTTTTTTAGTCATAATGATTAGAGATCACAATGTGTTATTTGCAAGATCCTGATCTCATAATTACAAGTTATTTTCTCATAATTGTGACAAAGTGTCTAACGCTACAGTGATTAATCGATTAATTGATTGGTTCTCAGCTATTAAATTAATTGCCAACTATATTGTTAGACAAGCAATTCTTCTTTTTTGAGTTTGTTACTCCTCTGTTTCAGTAAAAATCTTATCTTTGGGTTGTGGACCCAGCAACACATCAGCACATTTCACTTGGGAAACATCTTTCACCATTTTTTTTAATTTTTTTTTTACATTTTATATACCAAGCAAAAATCGATTACTACCCCGTGCAAATAATCATTAGTTACAGCCCTGAAGGTGTCTGTTTTTCCTTTTAGAGGTTCAGTCTGCTTCCATAAGAGACAATTTGGTGTTAAGCTTTTAATATTCTTAACAGGGTGCTAAAGAGGACATGTCATGTAAGGCTCAGTTCTGCATTTGTATGGACTCTAAATGTGGTTAAGTACAGTTTCAGAGTTTAATCTGAACTGGCAATACCTTGCTTATGATAATTTCATTCTAGCCAACTTGCCATCTGTTGTCCTCATGCTGTTTAATTCAGTGCTAATTAAATAATTTAGTCTTTACCTGCCAGCTTCACTTTCCCAAAACATAATTAATCCCAAGCAGAATATGAAGAGAAGGTTTGGAATGTTTTTAGCAATCATTATACATTATGTAATGTGCAGAAATTCCAAAAATACAATATCACAGTCTTTTTTTGTGTTTTGTCCATAGTAGGGAAAGCAAAAAAACTGTATTTCTGACTCATTTTAATTTTTTTTTTCTTCATATGATTAGTAAATGACATTTGTGAGCTGTCTGATATGCCCTGATGTAATATTTTGATTACTAGCCAATATAATACTCCTTTGAGATTGCCAGTGTTTGAAGCTTTTGTTTTTTGACCTCTGCAAGACACAGTTAAAGTGCTACCTAATACATTTTTTTTTTCTTTTAACATGCTTTTGTTGTCATGGAAAAAGGAGACGCTCGCTGAAGCTCTGAGCCTAAATATATGAGCTGACAGTTCCACTGCCATCTCATTCCTTTGGCCTTTTCATGTGTTTGTGTTTCAGGGTGAAGCTGAAGGACGGCGTGGCGTTCCTCGGCGCCAGAGCCAGTAACCCAGTCGTGTGGACGGTGAGCCAGGATGTTAGGAGCGAAGGTCACAGAGTCGTCACCCTCCACTGTCGGAGGAAGGAGAACAGTTTTAGTCAAAGGTAATCAGTGCATGAATGAAATATGACGTGAAAGCGGAACAACTAGAAAGCAACAGCACACTTGTTCATTTTTTGGACAGCTGTCATTTAAAGAGTGATTGTGGTGGGTAGATGAAAGAGGGCATGACTCAGCATGTGCACTGTTTATTTTTGATGTTGCCATTCATGCAGGTCCTCACTCAAAGAAACGATTGTGTACAAAGAACACAGTATTCAGTATGAGATAAACAGTTGCAGTAGAAAGTGTCTTTTTAAACATTCCATGATTATCATTATTGTGTTACTATTTAAACGTAAAACTTTACACAATAGTGTGAGTTCAGAAACAAGACTCTATATCATAATACTGGAAGGTCTCAGAGCATCTGTATGTGTGTGTATGTGCACAGTTCTGAGAAATTGAGATGTTTTTAATGGGCCAATTTGGTACCTACAGTTGAGGAAGAGTCCCATCTCCACATTAAATATCTCGGTAAGTTGATAGGACCGATATTTTGGGAGATATTAGTAATTGTGGAATACAATAGCTTTACAATCATGTTGCTTGGTTGACAGGAAGCGCAGTACCACACAGCATGATGGGAAATGAAGTTAAAAACAGGAATGACGCATTTACTTACTTCAGTCCCAAGATATCAGTATTAACCCTGTAAATCCTGAACCATTAAATCATTGACAAAAAAGTCCAGTTCTTTGAAACTGGAGCCTTTATTGGTCCTTCTGAAAAACCTAAAAAAAAAAATTCAAATATTAATTTCCATGTATGAGTTTCAATTTTGTATTTGATACATCGGGTCTCACTGCTCAAATATTATTATTTTTGAACAAACAAAAACATAATATAGCACAAACATGTCTAACAAATTGGTAATTCCTTTTCAAAATAGGCAAAGTTCTGCCTCCTGGCAATCTTGCAGTGGCACTGGAAAGGCCTCTGGTGAACGAATTCCTCCCCCCAGTGGATTATCCATGTATCCATGTATCTAATTGTATACATTAGGTTTTTCAAGAAAAAAAATAGCACACTGATCATGTAGAAGGCTTCAAAACTTATGTATCAAATATGATACATTTGGTGTTATAGGGTTAATATGACCCGTGGTTCCCTGCAGGTCAGCGCGCCAGTACCTTATAGATTTCTATATTTTCTAACTTGAACAGGGACCATTCTGCTCTACTTTTTATCCGTGTCCAGCAGACTCTGGGTTCAGGCTACATAAACACTGACTGATCATGTACTTTATGAACTTTTCCTTTCACATGTCATTCATATTTTAAAGCATTCAGTTTATTGGATAATTATACAGTAAATTGAAGAGAATGATGATATCCCACAACATGCAAAGTCAAGTTAAGTTGTTTCATTCACACTCATCTTTTTTCACTAATTTAAAAGATAGTTCTGTCTTATAAACATAATTTACTCACATATAAGCATTCTTGGATGTAATAATTGGCATCCCATTACTCTAATTATCAAGACTGTGATAACCCACTATAGTATAATTTCTTTCTCCGTACTTTATTTCAATTATTACAAAATATTCTTAAACTTCTCTAAAACTAGGATTACTGCATGGGCTGATGTATGTAGCTAAAAGCATCTACTGACTAAGTAATGAAACTATCTAAGATTGTCACGGTTGTGAAGACTTAAATGTCTCCAAAATATATTATAAAAACTTCTATAGGTTGAACTGTATTAACTGAATACTTTACTACTGGTAAAAAATACAATACAATTGAAATGTACTTAAATACACTTTCTGATTAAAAAGCAACAACAGAGTCATCAATAGAGGATGAAACAAAATGTAATATACAGTATATTGAAGTGAATGTGCTTATTTTTCTATGGAATTAATGCTTTGCACCAGAAGAGTGAAAAAAAACAAAACAGTTTTTTTTAGGTAATTTCTATAGTTTCTGTAGACAGTGCATAGTGCAAGATCATGAGCAGCTCAGTTTAACTTTGACAAACATTTAGTCAAACTTTTATAGTCAAAGCTAAGTTCAATGATAGTTATGTTTTATGAAAGATCTCAGCAGAGAAAGCAGAGGTGATTAGTGGTTTTACTGTGTTTTTTTCCCATCTGACAACAGAGCTAAGTTAACAGAGGTTTAATGTAAACTATCAGCTGATGCAACATGTGAACATTATAAGACACAGTGTTATTTTAACCAACTGGCAAAATAACCACTTACGAGTTTTTGATTGAAGAAGAAAACTTGATACAACTAGAAAAGCACTCGGAGAGCACAGACCTCCGCCAAGGCAGATCAGCCCCCCACCATGATTAATTTATTTCTAAAATTAATTCCTGGACCTTGAAAACCTATGGAGTGAGTTACTGGTAACAAAGCAGTGTTTCCTCTGGTAAGGTTTTGCTGTGGCATGTCCTGCCCCCTCAAATGAAAGTTTGCAAAGCTTCAGGAGGCAGGGAAACGTTCCCTTCTGCAAACGGCGGTTCGCCCCCGACCTACCGACCGAAACACGTGTGTGTGCCCCCTCCCCCGTTCACCACCTAAATTTAATCATTTGTTCCTTGTGCCAGTATCAACATTTACTGAAAATTTCATCCAAATCCGTCCGTAACTTTTTGAGTTATCTTGCTAACCGACAGACAGACAAACCATGATGAAAACATTACCTCCACCGTTCCTTGGTGGAGGTAATAATACAGATGTGTGTAAAAAAAAAAAAAAACAAGCTTTATACCTAATCTAGTGAGTGATACATAGTGTTTATTCATTGGTGGTTTTGTTAATTGTAACTGTTCTGGTAAGCATCTTCCCCCTGCTGTTGAGAGTTTGAAATATTAATATGACATGTACTGTAACCCCTTTAACTGAAGTCACTTCCTTACAAAGCATCAATAGTCATCTCTTTAGCATCACTGAGCAAAGATTCCATAATATAAAAAGTTTTCAGCATATTGTGATTGAAATGATCTGACAGGAAATGCTATTGCCTTTGTTTGGAGATTCTGGGTACTCAACTTCTTTTCAGGGAGGAGGGACTGCAGTATTTTGGCTTCATATTGACACAGAGACATGACAAAAATCTAAATAGGTTTATGTACTGTCCATACTTAAGCCTCAGTCACAAATGCCGTTACGAACGGCTACAAACACCGTGTGAATGATTTATGGACCATTTCGTACGACCTTCTCAAGGCGGCTGTATAAGAACAGAGTGTTCATGGAGTGTTCGTGGACTGTTCTTAAGTTCGTAGCTAGATGAGCAATCTTGCCCAATATTTTCTATGAACGCAGTATGAAACCCCCTTTCGCACCGCAGATTGACGAATGCCTTGAAGAACAGTGCACAGCGTTCGTGGATCAGGCCTTTCCAGAATCCACATGTTCCTGCAGTGGCCGCAAGTAGATCTCAAGAACACACTACAGTGTTAATAGGGGTCCCTTACGGTGTTCACACAAACAGATACACAGACAGAGATTCGCATGGCGTTCTTAAGGTGGACATAAGGTGCAGTGCAACAGTAGTGCAGCATTTGTAACATTCTTAGAGGGGTCGAATACAAACTGTCAAGATGGAGTGAATGACTGAAATCAGACGCACGGTGCAGAACATGTAAAGAATAAAGTGTTTATTAACAGAAAAATAAGCTTGAAAAACAACACCAAATCTGCAGAGATAATGCGCAGTCCACAGTACCCGGGTGACGAGGATCAGGCTGATGGAGAGAATGTGCATGATGGACAGTTAGTGTTTTTAACGTTCACTTCCCTCTATTATTCTTGTTTATTTTTGTTTTATTCTTAAACCGTCTACTTTACATTTCTTAATTTGATGTCTTATTATGACTCCTAATTTCTAACAGTTTGGTCAGTTTTCCTGAATACGTTACAGGAATGCTGTTTTACCACCACGGACATTGCACAATCCCAAACACACTACACGCTCATTCACAAAAGGCCTAATGTAAAAACAGGTTAACATAGTTTAATGTCTGAAAAGAGCATCAATCATCACTAAATTATGGTGGACATCTCTAATGCTGGGATAGGCTCCAGCACCTCCGCAACTGTCTGGAGGATAAAGCGGTTCAGAAAATGAATGAATGAATGAAAAAAACAACATTCAGATGAAATTATGTTCAGTTTTTTTGAGGTGAAAGTGGACATGACTACAGATGTCCACACGAACTTTGGTGATGATTGATCACTGTTCTGGGGCATTAAATTACATTAAGCTGTTTCTTTTACGCTAAGCGCTTTAGAATGTCCCTCTTCTGCTGCTGTCGGACTGAAACAGCCGCTGGATCTTCCTCTTCATCTTGTAGCTGTAGAAGCTTTAGTCTTCTGGGCATTATTACCATCTTGAATGCAATGATCACGATACGGCCACTGTTTACCGATCAAAATATTCTGAAACATTGTAAGATCTTCCTACCATCGACTTGAGAGTGTCGTGAATTTCACGTAGGGCTGATGTATGTTCACCTTATGACAACATGATTCATGAAGTGGCCGTACGTCTGATGCAGGAAGGTCCCAAGACACTCTTATGGAGATTGTACGGTGTTCGTACGTCACAAAATCAAGTTATTTTCTCACGGAGGCCTCAAGTTGCTCTTGCGGCAGTCGTATGGACTTCATAAGACGGACGGCTGTAAGAAACTGCTGCTCCCTCCACGAACGTCTACAAATGTCTACAAACTCCACAACTCATACGAACCAGGAGATTTGTACGAACCCATCGTTTGTAAGAAGCTTTATGACGGAGGCTTTAGAAGACTGCTGTGTTTTTGTCTATGCAGATTCATTCTACTACATAATGACCCTAGTAGTTCTATAAGGAATAATGTCTTCCCATAGAGCTATTCAAGTCAAACATTTTGTAAGTCAAAGGAAGAAGAACTCGGCCAGTCATTTTTTCTAATGTCATACAACCTTAGTAAATATCAACTTCTCTAAAACTAATTATTTCTAACTCCTGTTTTTCAAAGTTTCTTCTCTCACCTCCAACACAACCATTATTTATCCTCAGTTTAACTGCACTGTGAAAATCATCTTGCAGAGGCTTGACAATTGACATGCATTTTCAGATGCTCAGACATCTGCACACTTTAGTTGGTGCACTGATGAGCTAAGTTGTCAAAAATCAAACAGAGAATGAAAATTAGAAGATAGATGGAATGAATAACATGTATTGGGGTGTTTGTTGCTTTCGAGAGGTTGCTATGCAGTAGCTGGCATGGAAGTCTTGATGACAAGAGTTTTGAAAAGAGTCCTTGGCTATAACTCCATGAATGCAAATTTCTCATAAAAATATAGATCTCACTAATGTCTGCTATGAAGGAGTAAATATTCACTGTGACTTTTATTCCATACTGACAGACAATGAAAAACAAATGTCTCCTTGGCAGCTAGAGTAGCTTCTGATATTAAAAAAATAAATAAAATCAAGGTCAGTAATGTCTAATGTGTAGTTTATTGGTAAAAACCTATCAAATGAGTTCCTACTTTTTAAGGGTTAATTGAAATTGAAGACAAAGTGTATTAGACTAAGGGACTAAAAACATATATGTCTTCATGTAAATTGTATAACAGTGCTTGCTGTAATGAATAGGTCGGTGTGTGTCTCTGTGCTGGACTTTACACATTAGGGTGTTTGAAATTCAACTCAGCAGCCAAACGCTTTTAGACGAAGACAAAGTAGCTGCACACAGGAAGTGACACACCCTGGCTGGGCTGTTATTTCCTCCTGGGTGTCAAGGTGACGACAGTGATGAATGACAAGTCATCTATCATTTACATGTATCTCTTTCACAGCCCCACTGAGTAGAAGGGACATTGAATTATACAGGGCTGCTCAAATCAAGGTCATACATGTTGAATCTAGTATTATGTCCCATAATTCTGTGGTCCACAAAAGACTACCTTGAGGTACTGAAATGGTAATGGGGCACCTGCCATGAACTTGTGCTTTCGGTAGCTTTTTTTTTTTTTTTTTATGTTGCATTGCAAATGGAAACATAGTAGGAAATCAATGAATAAAAACCATGTAAGAGGGGACAGAATGTGAATATCATCAAAACACTGAACTGATACTGAAAATCTCTTCCATGAGGTGATAGTGTTACTGATAGAGCGGCGAGACATGGTCATGCTTTTGGTTTTTGTTGGGATCATTTTAATACTGGAGAAAAACACTGTGGTGGTGCAGTGGTTAGCACCAGTGGTGTAGTTCAGGGTAAATACCAGTATACACCATATACCTACTTATTTTTCAGTCAGTATTGCATATACCCACTTCTAAATCCCCCTAATGTGCACCATTTAGTAGTAGCTATAAGCCAAATTACCCTTTTTTTCCCCTTGGATGGTGAAGCCATGACCCGCCCTACTCTGCCTCTAATTGGCCAGTACTCCTGCCTTCACTGATTAGATTGGTTAACTTTAGGCAGGAGGACTGATGAGCCAATCAGAGGCAGAGTAGGGTGGGTCATGCCCAGGAAAATTGCTAACTAGCGCTGGAACCTCTGGAACCTGATTGGACACCTCAGGTGCCAGTGCCACACCAGTTGATTGACAGGTCACTGCACGTCTTGTCGAAAGATGCATGATTATTGGAAATGTGAACGAGAAAGGCAGAATAAACATCTTTCAAGTGAGTGACACATATCGAGAGAACCTACTTTCATGGAATACATAATTCTGAGGTAAGGTTTAAGGTGGTTTCCAAATGTGTCACTGTTTTAAACTGCTGGCCATATGACTGCACATTTAGAGGAGAGATTGTGTCACGAATAGCTAAACTGTGTGAGTAGGCTAACGTTATGAAAAGCTAACGTTATGAAAAGCTAATGTTATGAAAGGCTAATGTTATCCTATGTTTACCTCATGTTGAACACATTTACATTCATGCAGCTGCTTGTGTTACCAGTAAAACCTACAAACTGCTCCTGATCAAGTCATGATAATGTTATAGTGAGCAAATACGACTGATGGATTTTTGGGTAAACTAAATAGTCTTATATGTCAGTGTTTCTAAAACAGGGCATTTTTCTGGACCACTTAAAAAATAAATAAATAAATTGAGAGTATATGCTCTTCTCCAGGGACCACTACGCCTCTGGTTAGCACTGTCCAAGAAGGGTATGGGTTCAAGTCCAACACCAGCTTGGAGGTGGGGTTGCATGTTCTCCCCTGGTACTCCAGCTTTATCAGAATCAAACAAAATACTTTATTAATCCCAGGGGGAAACTGTTGGGTCTTACAGTCGCTCTATTCAAGTTAAATAAAAAAGTAGCAAGAAAGAAATTATCAATACAACAGAAAAATAAAAACAAAAATAAAGCTCTAAATATACAGTCATGTATATTTCAGAATATCATTCTGCAAAAATATTGTTCCATCCACGGTCCAAAGACATGCACCTTAATAGTTTAAATAGTCACCCTAAATCACTCATAGGTGTGACTGTGATAATAGTCATGGGGTGTACCTTCACCCATAGGTAGCTGGGATGGGCTCCACCACCTCCACAACCATCTCAAAGTAAGAAAATGTATGAAAAAACATGTACATTCTCCCTTTTACAGAGATTGTTTCTTCTCAAATTCTATCTTGGTAATTTTGGTCAAATTACATCCACATAAGGCCTCCACACTTCCTAACTGCTTTCTGAACAGCCGGCTTGAGTGGGTGTTGGTGGTCTTTGCTTTTGATTTCAATCTGGTACATCAGGGGCTTTTTGGATTTCTAAATGTCAGAAACTGATGTTTTGCTTTTACATCAGATATAGTCCTTGCAATTGTCACACCCTGCTTTATTTCATGTATGTGGCGGTGTCAGAGAGGTCCAGACACATCATCTGTTGGTCTTTTGTAAAACATCCAGTTAATAGGCTCAGTTAATGCTCTGCAGATATTTTCCAGACTTAAATTACACAAAACAGTCTTGTTAAATTTTGGCTTTGGGGCTTCAATTCAGGAAGATTTTTATTTGAAAGTCTGAAAGCCTTATTTAATCTTTTATCTCCTTGGCACCTGCAAGGATATCCTTTATGGCATACAGTATTTTCTACTACTCTTCAGTAATAGCCCCATATTCAAGGTGCCACTCTAATCTAGCACCATTGTATAGGTAGTACCTTCCCCATCAGTCAAATTAAGTGCAAGAACGATCTTCATTAGCTGCAATGTGAACAGGGGTAATTGAAAAATGTAGAGATCAAAAAGACAAGAACTTGGAAAAGACAAGTACCCCGCAACCTTAAATTGCTTCTTTTGTCAAGTGAATTACCCTATACTCCCCATAAAAAACAGCACCTCTGTTAAAACAAGGAGTAGGATGCCTCTCAGTCTCATTATGCAACATTGCAAAAAATGATTTGAGCTCCATGTGACAGAGGGACTCAGACCGGCTCAGGAACTAAGCCAGTGGTGGTGAAAGACAGCGACGTCTTATGATGTTTACCTGCATGTAGGGAATTCAGAATACAACAAATGTGTTTTTGCATAATTTCACATGATCCTGCACACAAGTGTGGGCTTCAAAATACTTGAGTTATTTTGCTAAGCATTTTGTTTAGTACTGATCTTTTGTGCTCTGCTATAACATAAATGAGGTAAAAACAACAAACTGAAGAGGAAGAGGTGAATCCAAATGTAAAATGAAGCAAAGCACATAAAATTATATTAAGGTTAATTTGCTTATTCAACATACATTCCACATTTGCATACAGTAAATGTTTTGCACCCAAAGTCAGGGAATGCAAACTGCTGAAGCTGCTTTTTTTACTTTTATTTATGTTAATTTTTGTGCTTTATCCAAAAGGAAGAAAATAAAGTAGACAGCACTGCAGACAGACTAACACATTACAGGGAGTCTCTGAGCAGCTCAATTTGGCTTTCAGACCGATTTTCAGAGGTTCATTATGCCTGTGACTTTGTAATATAAGATTAGCTTAATGATACATGTAGTTTGAAAGGCTCCTCAAAAACTCTGAATTGTGCAGTAGTCATTTCAACAAATCATCTTAGTGTGTTCATTCTATTCAAAGTAAAACAGACATGTCTTTCTTTTGTAAACTTATCTGTACTCTTACCCCCAAAGTGACGTCTGCCTGGGTTTCATTAGGACATAGTAAATGAATAGCAAAAAAATTATTTTAATGGCAAGGAGGCTCGGTTGTATCACTATGACTATAGCAAGGGTACTCCAATTTACAGTCATCACAAGAGGCTCAAAATGTTTCAAATTTCCCCAGTGTCATGCCATAGTGTGCCCAAAGACACATTTTAGACAGAAGTCTAACCATTTCTACATAATGCTGATCTGTGCCACAGAAATATATGGTCAGCATTTTTTATTTGAAGGCATCTGTGTGCAGACAGAAAGGATTGCAGAGTGTGGATGTGATAAGGAGATCCTGTAGTGAGCTGGGCCTGATCCTAAATGTACTGAAAATGTCTAATAAATCTACTTTTCCTTACAGCTAGTCATGCTTCTTTAACCTACGTACACGCAGGGGATTTTCAGCGTTTTTCTAAATATTCTGTGTATGTAAATTGATTTCATTTGTATCCAAATTAAGGCTATTTGTCTGGAAATTGTGTGCACTTTGCTGTCATCATACGTTATAACCCCTCTCAAGGAATGACTAATCCCTTGGGAACAATAAACTAAACCTAATTTTATAAACACATCAGAAATATGCAAAGTGTTGTTTTTGCATGCCTTTTTAAAACACGTCATGCAAAGCAGAGCTTGATGTGAACAGATTACTCCGTGCATGATTGTGCAAGTCTCCAGACTGTAATAAAGCTGACTGATACAAACTCAAAGCAGCACCGTGATCATCAGATATTACTGATGGCAGTGTTATGAAGATGTATTAAGACAGTGAGAAGCTGAGAGATGTCCTTCACTAGTACATCTTTGTCTCCGTGTCCTTGGTGTTTCTGTCACCATGGAGCGAGACACTGCTTCTCCTCACCATCACGCTTATTGATATTCTTTTCGCTGACCATTGAATCCAAAAATGGTATCAGCTGTCAACGTAATTAAGCATATGGATGCACATACACTGCAATTGTGTACACATTCACTGGTTTGTGCATGTTGATGCGAGTCCAGTGGGTGGATCTCTCATGTAAACAGTTGACAGTGGTGTTTTCCTATAGGATACACACACACACACACACACACACACACACACACGCACACCTACACACACACACACACACACACTGCAGATCAAAAAGACTTATCTGCCATTCACATCCAGCACTCAAGCTGCTTCTGGCTCCTTTATTCCTTTTTAATGAAATCTAACACAATTGGAGTTCCTGTCTGATTGAAGGGAAGAGTTGAGAAAAGAAAACAAATGAATATTTAGTTACTGCAGCAGCAGGTCCATGGCCCAGTGCTCAGGGTGTCAGTCAGCAGGTTGTCTAAGCTACAAGAGGAGTTCAATGTGTAATTAGTTAAATGCCATGCCACACCTCCTGCAATTAAAGTCAACTGAATGCAGTAACCAACACTTTGTAGTGTACTCACTGCCTCAAATTACCCAATGCACAAAGATATGGCAGTTAAATACCTGACAGAGTCCTTGCAAATGCGCCTATATCTTAATCTAATGCAAGTGAAAATATGACAAGATGTCATTGTTACAATAGTAGAATTTGTCTTCACAAGTCTGTCTTCATTAGTTAAACATAATCTAATACTGACTTGACTGCTTGGTAAATCCATCCATCCATTTTCTGAACCCGCTTTATCCTCACTAGGGTCACGGGGATCGCTGGAGCCTTTCCCAGCCACTTACGGGTGAAGGCAGGGACGTGTCACCAGTACATTGCAGGGCTGATATATAGAGACAAACAAACACACTCACACCTATGGGCAGTTTAGATTAACCGATTAACCTATCAGTGCATGTCTTTGGATGGTGGAAGGAAGCCGGAGTACCCAGAGAGAACCCACGCAGACACGGGAAGAACATGCAAACTCCACACAGAAAGGTCCCACCAACTGGTGTTGGAATTGAACCCAGGACCTTCTTGCTGTGAGGCACAAGTGCTATCCACTGCACCACCATGTCGCCCTGCTTGGTAAATATAAATCACAAATTGAATTAATTCATTTGTTTTTTGCAAAACAAAAAAGACAAAAAGAATATTTTCATTGTTGATTTATCACGTCATTGATTTTTAGCCTCTAAAATGCTGTAAAATCTTGATTGGCCCAAGATAACTTCCTCAAACATCTTGTATGGTCCAGAAAACTAGAATCAAACTGAAGATTAGGGATGGGAATCAAAAAAGAACCGGTTCCCAGTAGCTTGATTCCTTGGAATCGTTTGCCTGCCTGCTTAACGATTCTGTTTATTGATTCTGCCTTTGTGGCGCATGCCCAATGACATCACGCGCGCGCTGCATTGTTTTGGTCAGAACGTAGTGACCATGGCGTTGAGGCAGAATTACTCCAAAAAGATGACACCAGGGCCACTGGCAACACTTGCAAAACTTCAGTTTCTTCAAAAGGGGTACATTTCTCCAATACATTCAAACATTTATCCACAGCATGCAATTAATTTACAGGAATGTCACGTATTTGATACGCCACTTAGTGAATCTAGCAGCAGAGCAAACACCAGGGCGTCATCTGGTCAAGGTTCTGGTGGGGGCAACAAACATCCTGCCCCCTCAAATAAAAGTTTCCAAAGGTAGGGAAAAGGAAATGAGGTGCACAACAGTGGGAGACAGAGAAATTAGTTAAGCGTCTTTTCAGTTTCACTGTACCCCCCCACCCTGACCTGGGCCCAGCATCATCTGTTATTATTACTTGTGCATACTGTATATGTTATATTTTCTGTGCAGAGATGGAAATATAAAAGACAGTTGATGCAAACAGGCCCGTTTGTACTCTTGTTCGCTCACCCAAAGAGAATCAATAAGAAAATCAATAAGGAATTGGATCGATAAGCAAATTGATAATGGAATTGGAATCGTTAAATTCTTATCAATTCCCATCCCTACTGAAGATCAAACTGTTGTTCATTTTGTGTTTTATCAAGTTCCTTTGTACTTGCTTTGTTGTTGTTGTTGTACTTGTTTTGTACTTGTTGTACTTGTGCTCAGTAAATAAAGATTATCATCATCATCATCAACACTAATTTAACAGTTAATGATTAATTGCCTAATTGTTGCAGCTTTACGGGATAATGACATTGGTCTTTGCTGTAAATTTCATTTAATTCTCTGGTGTTGCAAGGGTCCTTGCTGGATATGTAGAAGTAAATTACTTGCTTGGATAAGAAATTAAATTAAAGCAAGCAAGTTAAGTAATTAATACTTATTAGTCTGACATAAGATATGTTTAGAAGAAACTGAATGGAGGTTTTGTTTGACAGCATTATTATTAGTTAAAAAAAAAAAAAACATGCATACTTGACTAATTTAACCATGCATGTGCTGTGACCTGTCACTTGAGAAAAATATCATTAGCTTTTACAATGACACAACAGGCCTTGTCACTAAATAGTAAGACCTGCATGTAATGAGAAAATATGTATCTAAAAAGCCACATATACACAGATATGCAATGTTTTTTACCCAGCCCCCTGAAGTAGAGGCAAGTATGGAAGAGGATTAGGGCCTCTGGGAAAAAAAAAAAATTATCATTATTCTGAGAAAAAAAATGTATGTATAAATACAGACAAGAACCTGAAATTTTCAGCCTTCACAATGACCTTTTTTTTCTTAAAAGGCTACTACATATGGGCTGCATTACTATTTCAATTACATTATGCAGACACATAAATGTGGTGATTCTGTGGGTAAAATGTGGACTATTAAAGTTGACTGTATCAAATGCCCTGAGACAAATTTATGAATTGCTGAGTCTACCTCTACTTGGTGCTAGCTAATGCTAATGCACACAGAGCTGTGCTTAAGCTAACTGTATCAGTGTTAGCATCAGCATGCTACTGATATGAAATGGCTACATTAGCTTTTCCTGTTTACTGAGCACTTCCACACTATTTTATTCCACACTATTATTCCACAGGAAAATAAACTTACCATCCCACAATGAAGAACACAGGGCTTTCAATCCACAATGATGATGATCCTAGCAAGAACCGTTAGCCACTTAGCTCGTACTTCTCCTGCCTCTACAACAACAAGCAAAACAACAAGCAAAACTTCCATCTGCCAAAACTCCCATCTGCTTTTCTAATAATGAAAATGGCTTCCGCCAGAACCCCCCTGATGCATAAAAAGTCACCTAAATCTGTCATTTTGTCAGCCTGCTGTACTTGCATGGCATTAAGTGAAAGTGACAGTCGCTGAATGTAAAGAAAAAAAATTAAAGAGTTCAGAGAAAAAAGTCAGAATTCTGATTTTAATCTCAGAAGTTCTGACTTTTTTCTCAGAATAATGATTTAAAAAAATTTTTTGGAACTTTTTTTTTCAGTGGCCCTAATCCTCTTCTGTAGCCAAGGGGTATTGTTTTTGGTTCATTTTTTTGTCTGTTTGTTTGTCAGCAACTTTACACAAAAACTACTGGACCAATTTCCATGAAATTTTCAGGAAAGGT
>JAPQRP010000005.1:4954613-4966821 GCA_037367295.1 Apogon hyalosoma
ACCACCACCACCCATATCCCCCTTTAAAAACGTATCAAACCAAATTTTTTTCTGTACCGTTACACCCCTAGTATTCACGGATGCTGTACTGCATTTGTCCAGCAGTCACCACCAAAGCGTAATGTTACCCCATTGTTCTAAGTTTAGGTAATGTGATTCTGGGCATAGCAACATGATTGTAAAGCTATTGTATTCCAAAATGACTAATATCTCCCAAAATATTGGTCCTATCAACTTGCCGTTTTTGTTAGTCTCTTCCTTGACCAAAAATCCACAAGTATGCCAAACTGCAGTAGTCAGCTCTTTCCAGATTGTGTGTATGCCCAAGACACACACACACACACACACACACACACACACACAGAGAGAGTCCACTTCCCTTTTAAAATATAAGATGAATGGAAAACCTTTTGGAAATAGGGAGAATAAGCACATGGGAGACAAATAGAATAATGACTGTACAAAGATAAAGTTGTGGTGGAACTAGATCTTAAAACTCTGACATGGCAGATGAGTTTTCAAACTATTCTGGGACTATATAGAAAAGATGTAAGGGTAGGGTACGATCATCAAATTAAGATGTATTTGAACAATATCTATTCATGGCTGAAGACGTGTTTGGTGGAGTCGCAATGACTTTGATCTTGATCAGTTTATCTCTGAGTTAAAGTGAAAGTTTGTGCTCAGGTAGAAAAAATTCCCTCAAGGTATTCTTGAGATATTAAACATATAAGAGGTCACGGTGACCTTAATCTTTGACCTCTGGCCACCAAATTCACTTCAGTTCATAAAATAAAATACTATTAAAGGAAGCAACCATTGTAAAAGTTGCACAACACCAGAGATATCCCCAAGGGGATTTTATTATTGTTATAAAATGATTTTTATATTTTTATAAAACAAAAATGTACAGGCTAAATAACTCCTCTCCAATTAAAAGCTTATTGTTGTGGTATAGATACTGGAAGGTGGCCATCAAGGGGGAAGGAAAATGTTCCTTTTATGGGCTGATACTGTCACTCTGTACAGACAACAAAATAATATCTGCAGTGTTAGCTAAGAGATTAAATTACACTAATGCAGACATGTAACAGACACGGGGTCATTGAAGAGGTTTAATGAAATATAATGAAAACAGTTTTAAAACAGGTACTGAACAGATACAGATACTAAAGGTGCTAAAGCCCTGAATTTGTTGACATAAGTTGTAGAGTGTAAAATTCAGGCCAATTTACAGAAAGGGGATGTATACTTATGCTTAATGTGTAATCCTGTAAAAAAAAAAAAAAAAAAAAAAGAGCTGTTGCATTTTTCTTTTTGGAATGCGTTGTTTATAGCAGTAGAGGGAACAGGTTCATCTTTCATGGAGTCTGCTGCACAACGTGCTTCCTGTTATTCCTTTTTTTGATTTATTGTGTATGGTGTCTAGGCTTAAAGTACATGACTATCACGTACTGTGTTCGAGTGTGGACCAGAGTGATTATAAGCTCTTAACTAAAAAGACCAGAACAGACAAAACAAACAATGGCACTAATAGAGGACTCTACATGTGTTTTGTGTACCGTGGAGAGAAGAGGATACTCTGTTGGTTGTAATTTGCTAGATATCACTGAACATCACACACTGAACTTTTAAGACTAATTACTGGTTAGAAATCTCCTTTTGTGTTTGTTTTTAACTTGCTACCAGACTATTTACCTGTTCCAGAGTTGCAGCTTAAATAATAAGGGTGAAATTGTCAATATGTCTACACAAGAGAATAATTTAGCAGAATAAACAACTGTAATTAAAGACAAATCTGCTTGTGCTTTAATGATTATTGACACTTTTACACAGTGGACAGTTTGTTATCAGCTTTCCTTCCTGGCTTTGGCTGCAGCAGTGGGTGTGCTTTTAGCCGCTATTATATATTTTTTGACTCTGCACGTCTGTTTAATATTATTTTGTTCTTCTTCTAAGTTATATACACGGCCGATCTCCTGGTCATCTGGTGTCAACTCACCCCCTTTTATGTGAACGAGTCAGTAACTATCTTTGTGATATCACGTGGCAATTGTTAGACTTTGTGTAGGTTCCCTAACAGAAAGAGATCCTGGGTGTGTTGAACTTTATTTATGATACAGGCCAGGTCAGACACTTTCAAGTCTTTCTGAAGGACCTTGTGTGTCTTTTTAAATGCTTTATTCCATGAAGAAGAGGCTGTAACTCCATTCTACCCATTGACATGTGCAGCTGAAAAAAGCATAAATGTGTCAATTGGTGCCACATGCAAAGCTTTTAAAGACTCTGACTCTTAAAACCTTGTGCAAACACTCAGAAACCATGTGTTCCTCTAAGCAGCTGTGTAAGGCTATGGAAATGAAAGCTGTTGAAGGCCTCAGTGCAGGGAATGGCAAACAGGAAGACAGTAAATTGTTTTCACCTTGCAGTTTCCATTGTGTGAAACATAATTAAGAGATGACAGTAGAGTGGAATTGTGGAATTATGGTCAAGATGAAATCTGGAACACCAAGGAAACTCTCAGAGAGAACTGCTTGGAAGCTGTTCAGAATGACAAATCAAAACCCCCATTTGACTGTGAAAATGTGGAGGAACATTTGGTAAACTCAGAAGTGCTGGTGTACCATACCACTATGTAGCTATACTTGCACAAAGAAAACCTTCATGGAACAGTTTGAAAACCTTACTGCCTCCTCATCATGAAAAATACCTGAAAATCACTCATCTAGAGAAGTCTGGTGTGTTTGGTGAACGAATGCTGCATGCTTGATGTTTAAGTAAAATGGAACTCTTTGGCCACAGTCGCGAAAGGTATGTTTAGCGCATTTGGTGAAAAGAACACCTTGCCAGATGTTATGCACAGGGGTGGATCTATCATGTTTTTGGGTTGTGTTGCTGCCAGTGGCACAGGAAACACTGCACAGGTATAGGAAAGAATGAATTCCACTAATTACCAGCAAATTCTGGAAGCATGCATCACACTGTAAAAAAGTTGAAGCTTACAAGAGGGATGGATTCTATTCCAGGTGTTGAGCCAAAACATAATTCCATCTACCATGGATGACTTCAAGAGACACAAGCTGAAGGTTTTGGAATGGTTCTCACAGTCCCAGACTTAAACATCACTGAAAATCTATGGGTAGAGCTTAAAAGAAGTGTGCATGCAACATGGCTCAGGAATATTATAGAGCTAACGTTTGTTTTGCAAGGAAAAATTAGAGACTTAGCTGGCTGTTTCTGCATGCTATATCTGCTAAGGGGATCTTACTAAGCACTCAGTGTGTATGATTCCCAAACTTTTGCACAATTTGTTGAATTAAAAAAGTGACTATGTGCTAATGTTGCTGGTAATACTGTGGGTTTTTTTCTGAATCCTACAGAGACTGCGTTTATCTAATGATGCTTTCTTTCAAGGGGTGCCCAAATGTTTGCATACAGTTGCATAAGTAGATGCCACATAGGTTACTTCAGACCAGGGCTGCAGTGCATCAGTGTGTTCACCAAACATATCCAGTTAAAACTGCTGTTATTACATATGAGTTAACAGACATTCACAGAAACCAAATTCAAACAATTTTTTAAAATGTTTTTAGTAAGGCTGTCAAAATTAATGCATTAGCACGGATTAATCCATCATCATGATTAATCTGATTTTAAATTTGAATGCAGTTAACCCATCTGCAGCACAGAATGACTCTGAATGTCTCTGGCAACACGTGGGGCCGTTTGTCCAAGTAGAGTTAGTGTTGCACAGTTGATCCGGTAGTGACAGGCAGCAGAATCAACCCATAAAGATGGAAGATGCTAAACAGCACATTGGCCCTGTGGATGGAAATATGAGGACAAAAAAAAAAACAAATCAGTTTTGTTGAAGCTGTTGAAAGTGTTTAATAAATATGTCCAGTCCATGCATATTTTTCCTTCTTTCTCAAGTCTGTTTGCTATGGAGCCCATGTGGTGACGTGAAGAAAAAAACATGTGTGCATGCATGAATTATTAAATGCGCGCACGAAATAATAAAACGTGCGCACAAAATAATAAAATGTGTGCACAAATTATTAAACGTGCGCACAAATTATTAAACATGCGCACAAAATAATAAAACGTGTGCATGCATTCATGATTCGTGCATACGTTTTATTATTTCGTGCACACATTTAATAATTCGTGTGCATGATTTCATATTTCATGGCACGATTTCATAATTTGTACGCACGAAATAATAAAAAGTGTGCACATTTAATAATTCGTGCACACGTTATATTATTTTGTGTGCATGTTTAACAGTTCAAGCACACATACGTGTTTTTGTTTTTTTTTTGTTTTTTTTGCGTCACCATACGGGCTCCATAGTTTGCGCCTGCAAAATGAAACAAAAAATTTAAAATGAATGATATTTAATTGTAATTAATCAAAATTAATCCAGAGCAACCCTGTGATTAATCTGATTAAAAATTTTAATCATTTGACAGCACTAGTTTTTAGTCAGTATATATGAACAACTAAACACAGATCATGCAGATTTGAGCTACAGGTTATAGAGCTTTTCCGTCAAAAAAAAAAAAAAAGTTCTTCCCTACTTGTGAGGAAATGTTGATGTATAATCCTGACATATATGTGTAGATGATGATTGCAGCCTCTACACCAATATGTCAGTGGATCTAACACTCAAGATTCACATTTTTGGGAGATTTGATTGGATAGACCACATTGATTTTTGTTCGTTTATACATGCATGTACAATAATAAACATATAGGGCCTGATTTAATAAAGGTTTGCACGTGTAAATACATGCACAAACTTGACTGCTCACGCAAAAACACACTGCGGCTGATCTACTACCAGGATGCACCGAGGGTTGCGCCTGTCAAATGAGCAAAATAGCTCGTGCAACCCATTTAGCGTGTTTACCTTGATGAATATGCAGTTAAGGGCGTTTCTGCCAGAACGCGCAAAATTATTGGGAGGAGTAGATGCAAATATTTATTTAGCATGCGTAGTGTGATTTACCAAACCTGGAACTGATTGCAGGGGCTGATTTTGCGTCTATGTTTAGCGTGTCTGAAAGGCAGGTTTTAACTGGCACAGCTTTGCGCAAAACTGGCTGCAGTTGTTGTGGTGAGGAGGCGATATAGGCCCAACCAAAGGCAACGGCGAGAACCAATCTGTTCTGATCACATCAATATTTTTGGAATACGGAATAATAAAAATAGATAAAAATTGAGATATATGCACCCTTCACACTTTAGGCCAGGGTCCGACTTCTGAGAGGCGTCTCTCTCACTCTCTGTCTGTCTCTCGCAGGGGAGAACGAACAGGACGGGTTCTAGTGCTGCACACACACACACACACACACACACACACACACACACACACACACACACAGTTCTGTCCACGGTGTTGAGACTGAACCTTCTGTATAAGCACTAATGTGGAGGTTTTTTTTTAATCATACCCATGGGCTTAAAAGTTTTCATTCACCATACAGAGCAACATACAGAGAGAAGCTATTTATTTCAATAATAACACACGTCACCACTGATAAAGAACAACAGAGAAAAAGTGTGGAAAAAGAGTAACTTCATATTCATGAGTGCTGGCGTATCCCAGAGCCGTTTTTAGTACAGCGTACTGTCTCCATGACGACAACCAGTAGTGCATGCTAAATCCTCATTTAAATAGGGCGGTCTCCAAGACTTTGCGCCTGTCGTCATTTGCGCACACAATCTTAGTTGATCACCAGTGACCCACAAATCAATAGCATGCACATTTTTTAGCGCGAGCAAGCACATTTGCACCCATTATTTGCAATCTTAGTAAATCAGACCCATAATAGGTAAAAAGGTGAGAGTCCTTTCATCCTTTCATTCTTTGTTGAGAGGTTGCTTATCTCAGCCAAATCAACTGCATATTCCTGCTCACAGTGTTTGCCAGTGTATCCATTAGCCAATGTGCTTGTTTAATTGGCATTTTACCCACTGCTTTGTGACATTAAAACAAAAAAAAAACTGTAATTAATGAATAATTATAGTCATTGCTTGCAGACCACATAGTGTATCCATCTGTTTTTCCATGCACAAATATAGGTTAATTGGAAAATGTCTACATGGCCATCAGAAATTACACAAATCAGCTCAGACGGTAGAATACAAGCTAAAGACAATGCTTATAGTTAAAGTTTCTTGGTTTTTCTTTTTTACAAGCCCCTTATTATGTATTTGTTTCTTGTCTGTTTGTAAGTTGACACAGATGGCCTCTACTCTTGTTCATTTGACCCACAGTCAACACAGAAATTGAAGCGTGTGCACACAGGGCCTGCACAAACAGCCTTTTCACAGCATGTCAAACAAACAAAATCTCTGTGGCGGCAAAATCTACCGCAGAAATCTGACCACAAAGTGTGTATTCATTGCCAACAAGTTTATTTGAAGCTTGTGCTCACACAGGCTGAGAGAAAGCCATTGTGTTCTGGCTCCTGGGGCACACAAACATAAGCATCTTCACCTGAATGGACCTATTTGAGGTCTTAATCGTAGTTCATACAAACACAAACTCTTGAAATCCTTTCCCTCTGTCTCATACTATCACTGGACTCAGTTTACTGCATTGAAATAGATTCAGGTCTTTGATGTATCATTGTTGTCAGTGCTAACCAAATCACTGCTGTGCATGAAAGGAACCCCCTCGGGTCTCCAAAAGAGACAGCACACTTTTCTTTCTCTACCTTTCTCTGTGTCAGATATTCACAGAGGTGTTAAGAAGGAAAAGAGAGAAACATGGCTGCATGTTTAACAGGTCTTTGTGTTCCGTAGCTTCACTTTTATTTTCCTGTTTTCCAACAAAAAGAATTTCATTCTTGAGCTGAGAGCCCTTTTGTTACTACAAGGGTGAGTTTGAAATAGATCTTTCAGAAATGAAAATATGAGCGTATTTTCCTCTGAGTGTCTTTTTTTTTTTTTTTTTACCTTCCTCTGTTTGTACTTTCACAACCAACAAAAGGACTGACAAATGGAGATACCTCAAAAGCCTCCTCAAAATGACATGACCGATTTTCCAACCCATTTCACCACAACAAACCTGCTATGATACTTGGGTATTGTCATTGTTCCCTTTTATGCTGCCACAGTCAGCTCTGTGATCCCAGCAGACATTTTGCTTTTACTCTGGCCCTTCTAACCCTGTTTCCGCTCTGCGCTTTGTCTCTGTCTTGCACGTTCAGCCTTTGAGCTCATCCCCGTCCGTGAGTCTGAGCACGAGAAGTGATAGTTGCCAGCAAGTGCATTGAATTGTATGGTAATAATGGTGGGAAAAGGGCACACAGTGCAGTTATGTTTCTAATGAGACATGGAGGAAGCTGGCTGACCTCTCCAACTGGTGGGCCGTGGACATTCATCATCTGAAACACCCGCTGCTTGAAGGGGTGAGGGTGAGAGGTGGGGCTAGAGAGTGCACTGCCCTCTATTGGAGCAACATCACACTGCAGATGAGAGAGAGGATTAGGTTAAAAAGGGGGAGTAGGGAGGAGGAAAGCAAAGACGAGAACAAGGCACAATAATAAAGACAACACAGAGAAAGACAGAATGTAGTGGGAGAGAATGAGAGTTGCATTATAGCATTCAGCTCTAAAGCTCTGATTGTTTGCAGCTTCATTGTAAAGCAAGACTGTCTGTAGCAGATAATTGATTTGGCTGTAATTGTACACCATAAGCGTAAACCACATAATCACTCCAGTCGCTACCCCTGAGCCCAGCATGTCGTCTGGCTACAGAGGATTTCCCACTGTTCTGTACAGAAGAAAAATGAAACAGAAAAGCCAGTGATGGATGGACTTAGCTCCAGCGGGTTGAACAATGGTCACAGTTGGAAAAAGTAGGATTTTTTTGTAACAAATCTGTTAGTAGAGCTGACCATATAGAAGTGTATAGTGTAGCAGTGTGAGATGTTCACTCTCAGCAGTTTACTTACTCGCTTTTGCTTTTGATGTTTATCTTTGATAAAAGAAAAATACCATATCAAAGAGCAAAACTAAGCCTTAAAATGTTCTACTCTGCACCACATGAAAGCATAATTCTAAAAAGTGCAACTGTAATGTTTGTAACCATTATTTTGTTTTTCTTGGTTATATCATCACAGTTGCTGCTGAAATATTGTGCAAGGCAAATTATTTTGAATATTTTAGATACTTATGTACAGGACAAAGGGTCAGTTTAGATTCACTTCAAACACTAATGCAAAAACAAGGGAGAACCTGATGGAAAATAAACCTGGGATAATTATATAATGTGAGACCAATTTTCAATGTTTACTAGACAAAAAGTCAGTTAATGATTTTTTTTCAACCTGTGCATTGCCTTTCTGGGAAAAATGTGGCAACATAACTCATTTTGATTAACTTTCTGATTTTTGATTAATCTAGTCCTGATGTAAAACATACATTACAATGGTGATGTTCAGGTATCCCATGCATAAAGAATAAAAACTGTAAAAAAAAAATAAAATAAATAAATAATTGTAGTTGAATAGCATATGGTAAAATCAGACATTGCATCCAATATATGCACCGCTGTGTTAATATATTGATATAATATAATGACCATAGTATGATGTGATGAGGAGAATAGTTCTAGCTCTATGGCATGTAATCATAAATTTAGACATCCAATTTGTATTGGTAAATGTTTATAATCCAGTATATCTGGAAACATGCACAACAAAGAGATCTTGGATATTTCCATTTACAAATGAAGATGCTTCACCGCATTGTTAAAATGGTTTTCTTTTACACTAAACAGATCTCTGGGAAAAATCAAATTAATGAAAAATCATCTTACTCAGCAGGATTTAACTATTATTTCAAAGACAGGACCATTTATCAAATCTTTAAATACTGAGACAAGACCAAGAGTTTGAGGGGTTAAGACTACAATCAGATTAGATTCACAGCAAGAGCATTATGGCAATTATTCAACCCTTACAGATTTAGATGGCGCAAGGCATGAGATGATTTCCCTTGTCAGTGAGTAGGTAGAATTTGGTAGTTTGTAGAAAGCCAGAAAAGTAATATTTTTAAAGATTATTTTTTTCTTTTCACACCACAAAATGCATCAGAAAAAGCAGTGATCTTAAATAAAATCACTAGTCCTTTTCGTAAGAGACACAGACAAGGTCAAGTAAAGATGCACTCAAGACTGAATAAAACCTTCAAAAAGACTAACACAACATCACTATTAGGTTGTATAAAGTGGGGAAAATCACCGGGCACATGGAGGTTTGAAAAAGCTTTTTCCTTTCACTGTTTTCTAAATAATGATAGGCAAGTGACTCTTTGTGTGGTTGTTGTTGACCGAGATAAAAAAAGTTTCGAAATACCAATAATATCAACAGAATAATGGAGCCTCAGCTGTACACTGCAGTGCATCTGTATAATGTCCTTGTGTACAGGTAGTTTCCCAAGACCACTCGCCGTGTGACCAAATCCACACCAATATTCACCTGTGATCACTCTGAGCCAAAGCTTCTCAGCTCGATTTTTAAAACACATTTTGTATAATTCAGAACATTACCAGCTGAAACAGACGAGCTTTTCTGCCTGACCCAGAATTGCTATTCAAGCTGTTTTCATGCACACTGATTTTCAGCTTCCAAAAATGTTCTCCCTTACACTTTTCTAGTGGATCCTTAAATCTGCACTTTGAAGTGAGGCTAGCTTCTGAAGTGTGAACAGATGAGGGGAGTTGGGGGAGTTTTAAATGCAGGCCTGGCCTGAGTGTTTTCAAGGAAACCTTGGATCTTATCCTCCCCCACTATTCCTTATGCTCAATTTGAACTCTCTCCAGACTTGGTTTAATTGTACGACAAACAAACAGAGTCAGTAAATATAAACAGAATATGGTAAATATTTAAAGACCTTCATACTGGTCCAAAAGTCTGCATTTTTGTTCAGAAACTACAACTATTGCTTTGTTAATTGCTACAATTATTCAAGTACTTTTGTATTTGAGTGTTGTTTATACTGTTATCTAAAGAGTCTTATGCAACATGAATGTTTACCACTGAGCATAGCCTGGATTCCCAAGTGCAAATTGTATTTTTCAAGACAGGAAGTATATCTGTGTCTGGTTGTTGGAAAAGGTGTTGCATCGATTTTTGACTGTGATAAGGAATACCTGAGAGAGAGAGAAAGAGAGAGGCAGCACCTTGATCAAACCCAGTGCTCAGCAAATCAAATAAGTTTGGAGGATTTTTTTTTTTGCATTCATTGTTTTTCTGCTTTGTTTGCATCTCTATCAGCTGAGAGAAAATTATTTGCTTGGCCCTGGCAATCTCTGCAAGAGAAGCTCCATATTGCAAGAGGAAAAATAAATTGCTTTTTTTGCCAACATCATGGTTCTGTGTGGATGTGAGAATGGATTTCAATAGTGCCGCGATTAGTTTCATATCGGATTTTGAGATGAAGAATAGGTTGTTCAAACTTCAGCAAAGACACATAGCATCTGCTCACATGTTTCATAAAGCATGAATGCATTCTTAGATTAAAATGGTTTTGATTACAACTGTCAATAATCATAAATTCCATTCTGGTCCTACTTGAATACCATTTTGTTGCTTTTCTGTACACCTGACTAAGATGGACAATATATTTCACTAGCTATTTTCTTAATCTTGTTTTCAGTTTTAAAATCCCCAACTCCTTCACCCCCAAATCTTCCTTGCTGTATTTGCTGTCTTTTTAATCCCCTTCCTTCCCAGTGTTTCTTTCCCCTTCATTTATAATCTTACAGTTTTTCATCACTGCTTCCTGACCTTTCCTCTCCTCTTCATTTTATCCACAGTCTTCGTTTTCCTTCTTTATCTCCTCTGTTTCCCCACTCTCTTTCCTATTAGAGTGTCACCATATTTCTCTGTCGTTATCCTTTCACTTGCGCCTTTCCAATCCCTACATATCTTCCTTTCCTCCCATTCCCCGTCCTTCCCTTTCATCTAAATCCGCTGCTGACACACATCTCCTGCATCTCCCCTCATGCAGAGTGGAGGCGGCAGGCTACCAGCGAGTGCTGCAGGTGGACCTGGAGGTGAACGGCCTGATGGTGACTGAAGGGGGCAGGGAGGTGACGTGGCAGGTGGAGTACCCACTCACCCGCACCCTGACCAGCGAGGTCCAGACCCTTATCCGCCTGGCACCGCAGGACCTGGGCGGCATCGTACCCCTCGCTATGGTAAGGAGTAGGTGGTTGTAATCTGTGGATGTAACAATATGTGCCTTTGTGAGTGTCGCAATGCAAAAGTGTTGTGGATGTGAAAAGGGAAGTTTTATACAATAGTTGTGTTCTTATATAACTGTCAAGAAAATTTGAAATAAACATTTGAAATGACACCAAAAAAAGAAGAAAATTAGGCTTTTCATGGCCCTCCAAAAAAAATCTGTAACAGTATAAGATGCTGAAAGGTACTGTAATTCAAAGCAAGTGTAAGAACTAGGACTGGGTACCACCAAATTTTGATATTTTTACAACACTGATGGAATTTCTGAGATACGATAGAGCATTGAAAAATGTTCCTCTATTTCATTACCTAAGTACTGTATTCGATCATTGTCTGTTTATGGAGCCATTACCCATTACTTCTACATTTTTACACATTACATACATTATACGTGTTATCTTAACAGACCACTGCAAGTTGTTTTGAATATGTACATTTTTTGGTCGCACTGGTTTCAGTGGTAAAATGCCAAATAGTGAAAACTAAAACAGGCAAGTGACACCGTGATGTAGTAAATAGTTTTAGTTTTTTGTTTTGTTTTGTTTTTGATGAAACTACTTTGAGCCACAGTAGTGCATTAGTTAGCACTGTGCATGTTCTTCCTGTGTCCACATGGGTTCTCTCTGGCACTGGTTCCGCCCACCATCCAAAGACCTGTAGGTTAATTGGTGCCTTTAGGTGTGAATGTGACAGTCAATAGTAGTTTAACTGCATATGTCAGTCTTACAATGAACTGGCAACATGTTATACCCAGCCTTTGGCAAATGTCATGTGGGGTAAACTCCAGCTCCCCCCGTGACCATCCAGAGAATTAAACAGTGATGGAATAAGAATGAATGAATGAATATTACATCTTACTTCTCGCTGGCAGCAGGTGAACATGGGCCTGTGGACTCACTCTGTCACTGCCTCCAACAGATCACTGTGTGGATGCAAAACAACTTT
>JAPQRP010000005.1:4969139-4988786 GCA_037367295.1 Apogon hyalosoma
TGAAGCTGTGTTTCAGTTCCATGAGCTAAACTCTGGAACAGTCTTCCTGATGACGTCAGACAGACTCTACTCTGACAATGTTTAAGTCCAGGCTGAAAACGACTCTGTTCAACTGTGCATAGAACAACTGAAAGGAATATCTGCACTCTGACCTTTTACTTTATTTTAATTGATTCCTTTATTTTAATTGATTGTTATTTATCTTTTTTTGATTATGTTTTAACTGTGTGTTTTTAACTTGTCTCTTTTCCAGTTTTGTAAAGCACTGTGAACTGCCCTGTGTATGAATTGTGCTATACAAATAAACCTTGCCTTGCCTTGAATGAATGAAACTAGTTAGTGTATTAAAATGCAGAGGAGCTGCAAAATTCAACTAGATGTTTTGACTTCAATGTTGTTTTTCTTGTCACTGAAAAATAAGACCAGTATCAAAGCCAGTGGATCAGTAAAACAGAATAATTTTCAATAGGTATATTAATAAAACATTTTACTAACAAAACCTAATAACCTAATAAAATTACAGAAATGGGAACCTTGGTGAAAAGAAACAATGAAAAGGCCTTGAGTTGGAGCAAGTAAACTATGATGTGCAAACATTTTGTTTAATGGTCTTCACATTGCATCACATCACACAAACCTGTTCCTATTACCAGTCGTGTTTTCCCCCTTTATGGGAATATCCTTGAAGGCATTTTTGGTGGGTGATTAAAACAGACCCAAATACATCACCAGATGCCAAAACTGGAAGCAGTCTTTAAATGTATACAGTAGGAAATAATCCTATACACAAAGACAAAGAGCTGCTGAGTTTCCTTAGGGCGCAAAATGTAAGTGTTGTTGACTAATCTGACTTCAGTTCAAAAGAACTAGTTTTGGATTGTCTCCTAATTTGTATAAAGGCGCCCACTCATATAACACCATTTCATTGTGCTATATAGAAGACACACAGCTTTTAATATCACAGTCACTGCTTCGTTTTATGTTCAGTGTACAGGACCACCAACACAATAAAGAATATGTCACTGTCAAATAGTGTTAATTTTGTTGACCATTTTTCAATTAAATCTTAGTCTTGTGTCATATTTAGTCATTCACATTTCACTTTTTCTTATTCATGTTTTAGTCAACTAAGTCTAAACATTTTAGTCTAGTTTTAGTGAAACAAGAACTAAAGGTATTTTAGTCTAGTTTTAGTCAAAATATTTTAGTCTTTTTTATTTTTTTATTTCAGAGGTGATTTGTGATTATCATTCCAGTTGAACTGTGTTCCACAGCTAAAATATTGATTAAATGTCACAAAACCTGGAAAAACAAACAGTCATTCATTCATTTTCTGAGCCCGCTTTATCCTCACTAGGGTCACAGGGGTCGCTGGAGCCTATCCCAGTTACATATATGGGCGAAGGCGGGGTACACCCTGTATGAGTCGCCAGTTCATCGCAGGGCTGACATATAGAGACAAACAATCACTCTCACATTCACACCTATGGGTAATTTAGATTAACCAATTAACCTATCAGTGCATGTCTTTGGATGGTGGAAGTACCCAGAGAGAACCCACGCAGATATGGGGAGAACATGCAAACTCCACACAGAAAGGTCTCACCCCCATCGACTGGTGTTGGAATCGAACCTGGGACCTTCTTGCTGTGAGGCACGAGTGCTATCCACTGCACCACCCTGCTAAACATTCGTCCTGAAAAACGAACATCTTGAATGAATTGGACTGAATGAATTAATCTTCAATGCAACTTTGCTAAAAGTGTCGGGTTGATTCAATACACATTTACAAATAATGCACTTGTTCTGACAAAATTGTATTTGGAATCACCAACGAAATAATGATAATAAAAAAGCTTGTGTTAAATAATACGACTTAGAGTTACAGACTCTTATAGCTGAGCAGACACAGGTTAAAATATAAAAAACTTAAAACCTAAAATACAACCTATTTACATGTTGGGTTCAGTTCTGTGATTAAGATTATAGTAGAACAAATGCAATTTAGAACAAATGCAATTTTGTTCTGAATAGAAATAATGTATAAAAAACTAGAATAGACCCATTATTTAGAAAAATCTATTATGAGATGGAGGTCTATAAAAAAATGTGTCTTTGAATTAAGGGATTTTAACGCTTGAACCCCTGAGCCCTGATTCCAGGTAAAGGGGCTGCTGTGCATTGTCGTCTGTTTCAGGTGCATAAAAGCTGCTGTGAGTTTGTGCTTGCGTTCCTTTTCTTCAGTGGTTTTGCTTCACTGTGTGTTTTAAGGTCAGAACAGGGTGGAATAACAGAAAAAGACAAAGGGATGAATTGAAGTTTGACAGGTTTTTACTAAATAATGCACTCAGAATGGACATCAGTAAGACACTTAGGATGTTGAACCTCAACTGTGAACTGGAACACGCTGAACAACAACAAGGATTAGAATTTTGGCCCAGTAGTTTTAGTTTTTTCTAAATCAGTTCAGCTGCGTTTTGACACCTGGCTGAACTCCAAAAGGTAAAAACACAGTAAAAAAAATTAAAGGAAAATCCCAATAACACAGCAAACACCTAACAGTCATGAGCAGTTATCATTCTATTACACTCTACGTATCTTTATTGAGCTTAAGGAAAGCACTTCTTTCCAATGTAACTCTTACTCTGTTGTGTCCGCCACTGGAAAGGTGTCCAGTTAAACTAAGATCTAATGCCAGAGGTTTCAGCAATGGAAATGTGGTGGAGCTTTGAGAGGACCAGAGCTCTATTCTTGATTCTTCTGGGTAATGGGACAGGATCTCTTTGAATTTTTGCATAGGTGCCTCTGCAACCTCTGCGTTTCCAATGTCCTCTTTATCGGTAGCCTCTTCTTGATAATATGGTACACTGCGAGTGATGTACTCTTCAGCTTTGCCTTGGAGATTCTGTATGTCGTCATTGTCATTGTCTGTCAGGGTTTCTGCTGACACACTGGCATCAACAAAACACACAGCTGCAGCAAGAGGAGAAAACACGCTTGCTTACACATTCAGAAAACCGCTAAAGCGTGAATCGATGTTTACCAACATCTTCTGTGCCACTGTAGCTACATCCCTGTAGCTCCTCATATGAGCAAGGGAGAAGTCAGGCAGGTGGCTCTTCAAGTCCAATAATGTAGGCACCACCAGAGAGAGACAACTCGTGTCACTTTCAGGTACTTTTGTGTGCTCTGCAAATGGAAGAAGTCCTTCAGGACAGCCACCTTCTGCCACTCACTAGAAAGTAAGCAGTCCCAGCCCATGTTGTCAGCCACCAATATCACATGGTCCTTCACTTCAAGTAAACGAGACAACATCAAAGAAGCGCTGGACCATCTGGTAGGACAGTCTTTTGTGAGGACAAATCCAGACTGTTTCGATAACTGTTCTGTGGCAACAGATGATTTCTGAAACTGTTTCACCAGGTGACTGACCTTGTCCAGCACACATTTGATTGCTTGTTCCTTCTTGATCATGTTAACAACAAGCTGAAGTGTATGGACGACACATGGGGTCCTCTCCAAGGTCCCATATCTGATGGAATTAAACACTAAACAACAATCTTTTCATTAATCCTACAATAACTATTAACCTAAAGCATAGCATACTGGTCTTTCACTACATGAAATTAATTGATTAGGTATATTTCATTATTTTTTAATTCAACATCAATTATCTGCAACAGTGAATAAACTCTATATATGACAAACATCAATCACAGACTGACCTTTCTTCTGCCTCTTCCTCTCCCTCACTATTTTGGTTATTGTCCTCAACAGAACTGGTGTCCTCTTCTTCATGGCGAAATGCAGAAATCATGTTGCTTCCATTATCTGTTATTATCGTGAGAACTTTTTCCTTTGGGATCACCCATTCTGCTAAACACTCATCTACAAGAGCAGCTATAGACTGAGCTGTGTGTGGGTGAATCATTTCCTTCAGGTTTAAGAGGATGTGTTCTCCTTTACTGTCCTGTGTGTTGAAATAGCAGGCACTAACTGCAAGGAAGGAGGCTGTTAATCCCTTTTTGCTCCAAATATCTACTCCAATGCTTACTTTGCGGGCCATCATGCCTGGTCTACTTTTAAATTTGACCTTTTTGACCAAGTACATTTGGTCTACTAGGTTTGAATTTGTTTTTCTTTTCCGGGGCCGTCAATCTTATATCAATTTTTTTTCATGATCCTGATGAATTCCTCCTCTTCTACTGTCCATGGAGGGTGGCCTGTCCGAGCTATCCAATGGGCTATGGCCTCCTCTTTGACGCGTTGTTCTTGAGAATCTGCATTGTACTTTGTGTGAGAAAAGAATGCACCTGAAAAAGATGGGCTCTCTTTGGCTGCTGGCTTGATGACCTCTGAAATCTAGGGAGAGAATAAATACAATGAGTTCTCATAAAATGCTACACAATATTCTAGTATAAAAGTGTTAGCAGAAATAAATATGTCAAGCATACAATCAAGACTGCAGGTTGATTTGATTTAAAGTACATCACAATGCAAACCTAAATGATCAACTTAAAGCAGGTTCTGAATCTGCATATTGCACACCCTATTATGATATGGTCTGTTGAGCCATCTTCTACATGCAACTGTTAAATTTGAATACAAATAAATTGTTTTTATGCCAGTTACATCTTTACATAAATGTGATTTTTAAAAGGCTATGTACTGTGTCAGTACTGTGTTATTTACTATGCTGGAGCTATCACTTGCCATAAAGTTTGCCTAATGGCTGTGATAGCACTGATAAAGGTTAGCTAGCTGTCAAGATTAGCTTTGTATTTCTACATGTGTGGATTCATTGCCATATTATCTACTAAAAGTATGACATGTTACTTGTATAGCGCGTGTTACAAAACTAGTATATGTATATACACTAGTAGATATGACTTTGATCTTATGTTAAACTAAAACTATGTTGGCTACATGCATAGATGCTTGGACTAGTTTAATCTACCATTGTGTGTGTCGATGCGTGCCAGTTAGTTTACCTGAATGTTTGGGTGGTTTAGGGTTGGTGGTATTTTTCCCGGCAATTTTTTTCCCACACATGTTCCCATCTGTCAAAACGAGGCATTTTGTTTTTTCTCTGTCTATATAGGGGTGCTTCTATGAAACTGGTCCCTATAAACAGGACATGGGGGCTAAAAATTCAAACCAGATGTCGACTAATGTTAGGAAGCACTTTGGGTCTATTTTAAAAATAAATACTTACAAAGATAAAAGAGAAACTATTTTTCAGATAAAACACATTATTTTACATTATTTTCAATACAAAAATCCACATGTAACACAGTGAAAGGGACACGAAAATGACACGCTACTATTTTTTTAATATCTCTTTATTCTCTCACAGGTACATTTTTGGGAATTGAACTAATTATGCAAGGGTTTCACAAAAATGACTGCTGTTGCAAAATTATTTGCGATATATATGCATTTAACTGGGCAGGTTCTGTATGTAACTCAAGTGGACACGATGGGTTAATACAAAAACCTGGAATGAGACTGAGATTCATGAAAAACCTGCATGTCTGGTTTAGAAAAACCACTAGGATCATCAAATTTAACACAGTGTCTTTATTTATAGCGCTATATAAGACCATTTCAAGTGATGTGTTCCAGATCAAATGCACTGACACATAGGTAGCTTTTCCTGTCCCAATGTTGGTCCTATTTTTGGCCCCAATATTTTATTAGAAATTAATTCATTTTAGAATGGCTCAGAGCAAGAATACATTTTTTTTGCATTTATCTGAAGTCATCATTAGGTACATCCTGGGGGGATATATATCAACATTTCTCTTTTATTATTGGGTCTAAAAAAGTTGGCAAAGTGCCAGGTACCAAAATGTACCCAGTTTCATAGAAGCACCTATATAGAAAATGGGACCAGATATCCTGTCGCTTCTTCCTCCTGCTCCCTAGCATCACTGAAGCTCTGGCTACGCAGTCTGTGTTCTTGCATGTAGTTTTGTGTTACTGCTGTAAACACGGAGTTGTTTCAGGAAATATAGCATGTGCATAAAACTTGCTGACGGCTGACCCCCTCGTTCCTCAGATCCAGTTCCGAGTAAGGCGCTCCATCAGCTCCCAGTTACGTGTCTATATAACATCTCTCTCTGTCTCTCTGTCTTTTTCACGAAAGACAAAAACGAGGAGGGGGTTTTTGTGAAGTTTTTATTTCATATTTTTTATTTCATTCAACATTTTAGTCTCGTTTTTATTCGTCAACTTTAACACAGTCTTAGTGTTTTTAGAACACCAGTGCAGTCTCGTCATCGTCTCTTCTTACTCACTGGAAAAAGGGTCACTGACAAACATGTTTCAACTCATCTGACGAAATTAACACTGCTGTCACAAATATTTGAAATAAAGAGTACAAAAGTATAAAAAAATTACAAAACAAAAAGTTATGTTATATATATTATGCAATTACTTAAGCTGTTACTTGGCAACAGTTTGTGACACAGCACACAAAGAACTGTTCTATTTCCTTATCAATTATATTTTAATGCACAGATAATTAATGTAACCTTTCTCTGTGTTTGAGTTTAGATTCAGAGTGAGATAATCCTCTGTCTGACACAGTGGATATCAGCTTGTCAAACACTAATCTGCTCTGTTTTTTCTGTATCTATGCTATTTTTTTCATTTAGATCAGCATAGATTGCACATTTTATTTATGTCTGTGGCAAAATAGGCAACCGTATCTGTGCTAAAATGGTATAACAACATTGTTATGATGTTTGTTTGTTGTATGATGTAGTGCTACTGTTCACAAATATAAACCAGGCCTGAGTGTCAGTTTATACATCTATAAGTTTGTTGACTGAGGAGTTAATTGAGTTTGGATCTCAGCAGCCCAAACATGGACAAATTGGCAAGTGGTGTTGAATTGCTAATTGTGTTATGGTAATTACTATGTAAACATGATAAATTATTGTATAATTGTTTTTCCTAAATGAAAGCAAAACCTTTCTGCATGTAGCAAAGAGATAAGAATAATTTTCATTTTCCTCACCGATAATGGCCACGTAAAAATCACATGCCTTCAAGCACTTCATAAACTTTTACTAAGGCAATTTGGTGAGGCAGCACTTTACCCTAGATTTATGTTTTCTGGCCGGTAAAGTAAGCCTTGAGATTTTCACTACACTTCTGAACTTTTAATGTCTTGTTTAAAAGTGAACAGCATTATTTCACACTAATTGTTTTACCTCTAGTTATGTATATGCCTCCATACAGTGAAGTGTAATCACACACCAAAAACCAGGCTGTACTCGGCTATAGACCTTTTTTCTGTTAATATGATGAGTATAAAAAAATATTTTTGGTTTAATACAAAAAAAATTATATTATGATGCGCCAAAACACAAACTTGCTAATTAACAGGAAGCACTCTGCACCTATACCACTGCAGGTGTTACAAAGTGAAGGACATCAGCTTGCATATTACTCCAGTAAATATTGAAATAAATTGTTTAAATGTTAAGGCCCACTTTTTCCAACACATAGTTTCATGACAACACGGATTCCAAGTATTTTATCCTACATCCTTATTCCTCTTAGCCAGTCTGTTCACTGTAAGTTGACTGTCATCAGTCAGAACACTTGGTAAAAATCTGTCTGTTGTCAAACAGTGCCTTCTAACCAACCTATTGCCTCTGACATTAACACTTTCGCTTCCAAATTGGGATTTTACTCAGTCATTGGTAAGATATCCAGTGACAACAAAGCCTAAAAAGTGTTACGGTACAATGTTTTCTGTCGCAAATCTTAGGAGGAAAGGAAAGAAAATCCAAACTTACTTTTAGGTTTTGTTTCAATGTGGCTCAGAATGAACTTCCATGTTTTTAGAGAACATCTCTAACATCCTTTTTTTTTGGTCAGTGTAATAATATAACAATTTCATGAAACCATCGCAGCCACACACCCTTACTGTACAGTAGATTGAGCTTTACATACAAAAACTAGAGGGGCACTCATTTAAGCACATATCTGTGTCACAGTTCAAGGTAAACTCCAGAATTTTTCTGCAACAGACCTAAAATATAATGAGTTCTTCCCTGGCCTATGCCCTACTCTCCACCAAGTTTCATCAAAATCTATCTGCCTGGTAGATTTAACACAAGTCTCCTGATTGACAAACAAATGGCAGCAAAAACACAACCTCCTTGGTAAGGTTAACTGCAGCTCAACCTGAAATATTAAAACTAAGCAGAACTTTGCCATCCAAGAACTTTAACATTTGATGCCCTGAGGAACTCATTTTTATACACAGAAGTATGAAGGGATTAAGAAACAGTAAACTTTATTGTGCCAGAGGGAACTTTTTTTCTTTTTTTTTATGGGAAATGGTGTTGCAGTCCATTCCATTTCATAAAATAAATACTATCATGGAAGCATTGACAGTAGAGTTTACCCCAGCAGCATAAACATAGATCCATATAACATACATCAATAAAATATACATGATAAAAAAATGTTTATGTACGAGTGGTGTGCTGCTCTGCCTAAATCATTTTGTTGATCTGGAGAATGGAGCGAACATCAGCTTCAGGTGATTTGATTTACACTGAACTTGTCCTTTGTTACATTCTCAATCAAAATTACCACCCGTTTTCATTTCTTCACTATTGTTTTTGGTTTTCAGTTTATTTGCATTTTCCATTTAGGACATTGTACCGTCATGCTTTATTTGCATCATTTTTGACAGTGGATATTACCCCTTTACACCCAAATAATGAAGGGACTTTAATTAAAAGCAGAGAAGTTAAACTCAACAAATATTTTAATCAAACTACTTGTCAGAAGTTAACTTTAGCGTTCACCTTTAAAGGAGAAAATGTGGGAAGACACCAATCACTGTTGGCACTCATTTATAAGATGCCAGACACAGTGTTCAGGGCTCCTCTGTCAACACTCATCTATCTTGATCATTTCTGGCCCACACTCCCACAGAAAAGCACAGACATGCACATCCTCACACACTATCCGCCTGCCAAACATGAAAAACATGACTCTGGGTAAGGGTCAGTAAAGTAAAAGAGGAAAGAGATGTGAAAGTTTAAAGTAGTGCAAAGGAACAAAAATGATGATCAAGGTTTAGCCAGTTTGTGAAAATCTGCCAGATCATTTGTCACTGGAGGGTATTTCTTTCAGGCTCCTGGTGAGTGGCATCACTGCCTAAAAGCAAGACAGATCAGCGCTGGATATTCATCCTGCAGCAACACACAAAGCCTGTCATATCAGAGCAAGGTGTTTTCCAGCTTTATCAAAGTGAGCACTTTGCATTGGATAAGATTGTCTTTCATTTTGAAAGTACTGCCGGAGAGATGATAGAAGCATTTATCTTATTTTAACATCTGGGTTAAACTTTAATTTCTCTTCAAATGGGAGAATACCACTTTTGGGATGAGATAATTACAGCTGTTCTCTTTCCTTGTTTCAGAATTATTAAATGTGTTATTCTCTCCAAGCAGGGTAGAATAAGTGGCTGCACAGCTAATAAGGGAATGACAATCGGTGCTAAAAAAAACAAAAAATCTTTAAAACCAAGTTTATTTGTTTTTGGAATGGGGATATTAATATTTCCACTCTGTCTGATTTCTCAGTAGATTCAGAAACAGGAGGCATATTTGCTGCCTTGGTTTGCAGTGTATCTTTAAAGGACTCTGTTGGCCGTGGTGGGTTGCGTTCTGTGTTGGAATTTAAGATGCCAACAGAGTGCACTAAGTTTACTGCCTCCACCCATGAATTTTTGATCTCACTCGTGCCAAATGTGCAAGTGTTCTCTCATTAGAAGCCAAAGCCAGTGCGGCCCCCATAGCTCTTTAGAGTACATCCCAAATGCTATCATTGGCATTTTATTCATAGCCTCTGAAACACTGCATTTTGTACTCAATAACATTAGCTTTGTGTTCACGGTCTCATAACATTATAATCGGGGCCATTAGCAGGAAGCACAGCGTTAGCATTTTCATTTTTTTTCCACTTTTTTTTTTTTTTTTCGTCATGGATGAGTGCCTTTGTCTGAAATAATTAGGGTTTGGCCAAATGCTGCTTTCTCCATATTGACTCTACCCGGGTATGACAGATTGTGATACACTGAGGCAACAAGGACTACAGAATTAATAAGAAGTTGTGTCCTCTGCAGGCAAAAGAAACAGATAAGTAAAAGAAAATGGCATGCATATCTGTAAAATACACACGGTGCTATCGCAGCATCAGGACTGACCGGCGGTATTCCAGCAGGCTGCCATCAGTCACACTGTCAGGAACTGTATTTGGAAAAGGCCTGGCAGAGCACTAATAGGCTGCGCAGTGAGGCTATCCACTGGCATGCTAAGTGTCCTCAAGGCAGCATAAGCCATCTGCATAAGGCCATAATGCCCCTCATAGCTTAATTAGGTCCTCTTGTGTATTAAACAGGCTTTTAATTTACAGCTCTATCTTTCTCCTGTGCATTTTGACAACATTAATTTACCCTTCTGCATAAACCCCTGGTGGATTCAGGCATATGCCTCAAGCGGGTTTCTCATGCCTGGTCTTGATCACTGGATTCCTGCTGCAAGCTTAGAAGTCAGATAGAGAGAGCAGAAGGGATGAAAACAAGGACAATGTTCACTTTTAGAGAATATTATTCTGGCATGTGTTATTCATCCATCATTTTAATGTTCTATTCATGCCGCCTTTCATTTGCGACTACTACTGAAGTCTGTAGTAACATTACAACTTGAGTTAAAATGTCCTTGTAACATAAAAAGGCAGCATTCAGAAGTTTTCCAAGTTTGATGTGTGCTTAGATGTGTTGATTTTCTTTGTCATATCTGATAATAAACTAGTATCTAGGATTTGATTCTACAATCTAGGGGTTAAATAAGAAAGATCTTCATTACATCAATTTAGAATGAATGAAAAAAGACAAATTTTGCCATTTCCTGGCATTTAATCAAGGAGGCAATCTATAGTGGTTACAGTAATTGCAAGATTAGTTGTAATTCAGCTCGTTGCAGTGAATAATGTGATGGAAAACAGAAATCCCACAACAGCCCTAATTATTTCTGTAATTTCATTACATATTGCATTTCACATTTATCCGATTATTAAAATCTGTTTCAGTCAACAAGATTCACTGGCTTTTGTCTACATTCTTTTAAAGGCCAAATGTTCTAGTTTTAATCATTTCCTTTAGTAGACAAAGCCAGCGGCCTCTTTTTTTGTCTGGTGCACCTCTGATGCGCCTGCTCAGTGACCCTCTAAATTCTGCTCAGAGTTTAACATTTAGACTATTTCTTAGATGTTTTAAACACTAATAAATATGTATCTGCTGTTACAAGGCCTTGACCTGAATTTGTCAAATGCCTTGATTCTCTAATTGAATTGATATGAAGTGAATTGATCATTTTTGAATCATTTTTTCCACCACTTTTCTTTGTAAATGAAATATCCTTCCAGTTTTTAATAATGAGTCAGACAGTTTCTTAAGCCAGTATTAGTAGTTGCAGCAGTCTCTGTAGTTGTTTTCTTTGTTTGATGCAGGCTAGTAATTTGAGCAACATTTTTTCCACATCCAACAGATATGTCCTCTGAGGGTTTTTTTTTTTTTTTTTTCAGAAATGAGACCCTAGTCACTGCATCATTTGGAGTTAAATAACTTGTATCAGCTGAAACACATTCATCACTACCGTAATTATCCAAGGATCTGTACATCTTTACAGGATATGATCTATTGTCTTTGCATTTTCTTTTTTTGACCAAACAGTGTACATTTGGTTTGGTACAAAATCTCTTGAACACTTGAAAACAACTTATTAGTCTGACTATTTTTAGGATATTCTGTAGCAATTACTTTTAGACCTCTGACCTGTTTTTATGTGCTCTAAACTGCACCATGTAGTGTTCGAGGGTTGATCGTTCTTAAACATTCATTAACAGTCAACATGCTACAGTTTGTAATCCCATTTGATTGTTTTTCCTTCTTAACAAATGCAAGTGGATTTATTTTATATTTTGTCAAATCTGCTCTGCAAGTACCCCAAAGCAGCTGGGACTCATCGGACCAGACTACACAGAAGCCCTGAATGCCATGATTCATGCATAGGCTTTATAAGGAAACTGACAGCCTAGTTCCAATTATCCGCATTCAGTACACAGTAAAACATACTTTCTAACAGTGTTTTGGCCCGGGTGAAGGCTGCATACATTAGAAATGTAAGATCACTCCCTTTTGCTCTAAAGCTGAAGCCCAGCTGCCTTTGAACGGTTCAGATAACCCTCATTTGCTCCAGCTGCTCTGTTGCTGTAAGTACAGCCACAGCCATGGCATCAAGTATCTGTAACTGTGAGCAGGAGGCCAGGGTGCAGAAGAAAATCAACTCTTCCTGGATAAATAACACACATCTAAACTTCACTCACACACACACAAAAGCATGTTCTCTCACTCTTGCCACCCTACATCATCCCTCTCTTCTCACAGCTTCGTGCACGTCAGTCAGGCTTTACTCTGAAGCTAAGCCTGTCCGTACTGTAATTTGTGAGTATGTGTTTGTTTATTCTTTCCTCACCCTTTACCCACTCTGTCTATCTGGCTTGAGAGTTTTGTTTTTTTTTTTTGTTTTTTTGTTTGTTTTTTTTCAGCAAGCCAGGGCCAGAGTCCAGCATGGTGGAGCTCCTTGGTGTATTCTAATCAAATGGCCTCCAGGAACAGCATAGGGTTCCACAGAAAATGAACAGGCTTTATCAAGGACGGCCGATTTACCACTGCTGACTTTGGCATTTCCTCTCTTAATGTTGAAGAGTGAGAAAAAATGAGGAGGGGAAAACAACAGGGGCTTAATATTTAATCTCACTAAAAGTATTCAGAGCTCACAGTACACAATAACAAAATCCAACAGATTGTCAGGCCAACAGGTTATGTAATAAATCAATATCTAATTAATGAGGGGTGTATAAATCACTGCAGGTCCTGATTAAATAATCAATAGTGGTATTTCTAACTCCTAGTCATGGCAGAGTGCCCCCAAACTGCCCCCAACTCTTTATTTGCTGGTATTGCAACTGTAGCTACTTAGCCAAATGTGTTAAATCAGTAGAGACACAGGAGTTGATTATTCAGCTTATTTTATGCTCGCAAAAAAAAAACATACATCTAACCATCATGCAGTTTTTGAATCATGTGTACCATACCATGTATTTGCAACAGAGCACGTTTTCAGGAAATGCAGATATAGTGTTTTATTCACCAACACTTGAATCAAAACGTCTGTCAAACCAGATAATTAAAAAAGTTTCAACAGCTACACCTCAAAGGACCGGCATTTCCTCACTCACAGAAAATTGTAATTTTCCATGTTTTTACCCATTCTATCACATTCACATCCCTTGTCCTTTCAGTTATCTGCACCTTGCTTAGGCTTATATATTTCTGTCTGACTTCTTCTCCTCCTGTGCTTTTCCCCAAGTCTAACCATAAAAAGATTACATTCTATGAACACCACTTCCCACTGCTGCTGTGTCAGTAATTCTGAAAAAGCCAAACGAGATAAAATAAAATCATGTGAGGTGTTGGTTCCTCTGCCTTTGTATTCATTTTATGTGCCACTATAGGCTGCTCAGATGTTTGTGACTGTCAGAGGAAGTCTGTATAGGTGCTGGAGGGAATATACTTTTTTATTGATTATTGATATGAAGTGAATAGCTGAGGATGCTGCGGTGGCAATATAAATCCTGCTCACAGGTGCTGTCGGCCGACGCAACACAGGACTTGAGTCACCGTCTGCCAGTTAGTGACTGGTTGAACTGTGTTTCTCTGTGGGTCAGAAGCATCTGTTCAGTAATGAATAATGAATTGCTGGTTCGTGTTAAGGGCACAGTTCTAAGCTAAACATATCTCAGTTGTCTCCTTCGCCTCCCCCTCTTTCCCTTTACATAATACATCATTAGTTTTTTACTGTCACTCCTCTGACACACCTCTCATGCTTACAGCTAGCCTGTTTCATAGCAACAGCACAATTTGAGTGTTGATCACAAATAATGTCCACACATAAGCTTTAGTGACTCATTTAGAGGATGGTAAGCTGAAAAGGTGGCATTAAAAACGCAATTATTTCACAGTGTGATAGAATATTTGTCTCAATTTAGAAATGTACTGTAGGGTCCAGACAGACTCAAAACAATCATTAAACTGAATAGTGATGTGCAGATTGATACTGAAATATCGACCAGATCTTTACACTCCAGAATCGATTCACAAATCAAAATATTGATACTTTTGATACTTCGTCATTTGATGTAATGTAAATCAGGAACACAGTGGAAAGTAACTAATCTACTGGGATCTTGTCCAAATGATACACAGTCGGTGGGAACTACTTCGTCCTCCACCTGGGTAAGCATGTACTGCGTCATGCCTCTCAGTCAACTCTGATTCACTCAATCTGTACTAGGGCATTAACAGAAAAGCCCGTTTGTCAGCATGTCGACATTTGTGGCACAAGTCGACGTTACTTTGCTGGAGTCGACTAGTCATGTGTTATTCTCTCTCTCCCTTCCATCACCTGGTAGCGCACATGCCTTCATTCAGCGCATGTCCATACTCTCATCTTTTTGCATGAAAACATGGAGCGCACGGTAGTGGTGCGCAGATCAGCGGACCCAGGTCTGGTTGGTGCGGGACCAAAAAAATGTCACTTTATTTGCGGGATGGGTCAAATAATTCTATAAAAGTGGGTAGAAAAAAAACAAAAAACAAACCCTGCCCCGTGCATCACTAGCACAAGGCCAAGACTGATGGAAGAAGATGACTGAACTGACTGTGATGTAGAAAAACTATGGTCTAAGTCAGGGGTCAGCAACCCTGGTCCTAGAGAGCCACTATCCTGCATGTTTTAGATGTTTCCCTCTTCTAACACACCTGACGGTCATTATCAGTCTTCTGCAGAGCTTGATGATAGGCTTATCATTTAAATCAGGTGTGCTGGAAGAGGGAAACATCTAAAACATGCAGGATAGTAGCTCTCTAGGACCAGGATTGCTGATCCCTGGTCTAAGTTATGTTCTGTGAACCATGCAAGCATGACCAATATTGAATAATAATTTGGACAGACAGTGTGTTTGGATTATTCTGTTCGTTTATTTCATGAAGACAATGCGCTCTTTTCTCCAACATGCTTTGCGTCTTGGCTGCCGCCGTCTTAAACTTTTCCCACTTTATGTTGTTCACCTAAATCTAAAAGAAAATTCAAGGTGTTAGCCTGTGTTTTGTTTTGGTTAAAATGTCTGAGAATGACTGTTGATGCTTGTGTCTTATAAGTTTTTTATTCTGCTCTTCACTGTACATTGTTAATGTTCCAGTGAACATTAGTACAAGTTACTCATTGTTGAACGGCTGTGTGTCTGTGTTGTTCCTCTGTTGTCAATGTGATGACATCATCATATGACTAGTCGACTTGACTTCGACTTTATTGACAAATAAGTCGATCTGAAAAAAATCTGAAGTCAGTAATGCCCTAGTCTGTACTTAGCAAAAAAACAGAACAGACTAAAGAGGAAAACAGTAAATATGCCATTATTGCTTAACAAAAACTTGTGAATGAGGGAAAGTGTCAATGTTTGATGCTTTTGTTGAAGTGTTACATGTTCAGTATTTTCATGTTTCATGTTAACACATTCATGTAACATGGATTAATATACAAGTTTTCATTTTTATGCTAGTTCTTAATAAACACTAATTACTCTCATATGTTTTATTCTTGATGAACTTCTGATTTGAAATACACTATTTGTTTTTTTTTTTTTTAATTTCCAGACTTTAAGTGTATTTGTATCAGATTGGTTTCGCCTTAATTTTACTTGGTATCGGATCAGAAAGGAAATCCGTGGTATCATACACCACTAAAACCTAATACACTAGTGTCTAAATCATGATTGATAACTTATTTTACTGAATAATTAAAGAGTTCATGAAGTTTTGTAATTGACAGTAGTTGCTTTTCCATTGGACATATGCGCAAAACTTTACCGATATTTACTAAATGTCGAAAAAACAGAAGTGCATAAAGTCGGTTTTTCCATGAAATCACAAATGCAATGATTTGTTTATTTATTATTGCAAGATGACACGAGAAGTCATTCCATAAACATGTAAATATTGTGTTGATTTACAGATATAGTCATTATTATTATTATATATTACCCCTCTATCCTGTACTAAAATAAAAAAAAATATTTGGTTTCCTGGTGTGTCCACACATACCACATTTAAAACTCTTCACTTGTTGTAACGTCCGTCAAAATCCATCTTTTTTATTCACGTGACAAGTTGTGGAAAAAGGTCTTTCCATTGCAGTTTTGCATGATATACTACTTGTGCTATGCCTAAAAAACACCTCTTGCCAGCGCAAAAACTTTTAATCGAAAAATGAGAGTTTTGGCGAAATTGTCATTTTTCCATTAGGTCAGTTTTTATGAGCAAGTTATATTTGCGCAATTTGTGGGTCAATGGAAAAGCGACTAGGGAAAAAAAAACAATAATTAAATGGCACAATTTGATTTAATTCAGTTTTGTTTATATAGCTGTAATCACAATACAACTTTATCTCACACTTCACAAATTCAGGTCAGTGCCTTTTAAATGCGATACAGACAGGAAACCCAACAAATCTTCCAAGAGCAAGCCCAGGGCCATAGCAGGGAGGAAAAACGCCTTTTACGGAAAGAAAATCCTCCGACAAAACCAGGCTCCGGGTAAGCTGCCATCTGCCATGACCGGTGGTGGTTAGTGGAAAGAGGAGCAAGAAAAGAAAAGCGTAGAGAAAGAGCAGCGAATAAAACAGACGCTGGATGGCACGGTCAAACATAGGGCAGGTTGGAGTCCAGAACCAAACGTCAGGCTTGTAGAACTCCAGAGACAGAGATATCTGGAGAAAGGATGGGGCAGAGAGAGGACAGATGACAAAGAAAAGACCACAGGGAAGGGAAAATGCAGAGTTAGTGGCATGTAATGTGAGACATGAACATAGTGAAAGAGAGTTCAAGGTCATGAACAACATTACTGAGGTGCTGGAATGTAAGAAACATTGTGTTGCTCTTTTCATTGATTTGTTTAAGGTCTTTTTACGTATATCAGCTTATCCTACCATGCTGTTGGCTGGTTTTCAAACTACTTGTCAGGAAGAACTCAGTGTAACCACTTTTCTGGTTTGTCCTCTTCTTTATTTTCTGTTTCTAAAGAGGTGCCCCAGGGATCCATTTTGGGCCCACTGTTGATCTCCATATATACTGGGTGTCCCAAAAAAAAAAAAATGTATACACATTTTAAATAATTGTAAAGTAGGTTTTTATTAAACTTCATTTGATTTTCAAAATGTAATAGAATTTACAAACATCATTTTATTGTTTGTCACCACCTGTTCTCAAACTAACATCCGTTCTGGTCCAGACACTGCTGACAACGCGAAGCAATGGCGTCGCACACATCACGAAACAATTCCCTTGGTATTTGCGGGCATTCACGTTCAATGGCTGCTCTCAACTCAGTGACTGTTGCAGGTCTCATAGTGTAGACTTTGTCTTTTAGGTATACCCATTAAAAAAAAAAAGTCTAGTGGTTATTTCTAATTCAAGTGATGGTAACTCGCATTTGTGGTTCTTTTTGAAACTCCCTCCTAAATTGTCTTTGCACTTCAACTGCGTTTTCATACTTCCAGTAGCATTTTAGAATGAATTTCTTTTCTTCAAAGTTTAGTCTGGCTGCCATCAGTAATTCCAATGTGTTTAATCTGCAAAGAAAAAACAAACAATTGAGTTAACAGCTGCCAAAGTGTGTATACATTTTTTTGGGACACCCTGTATATTATTAATGTCTAGGAAAAGGTATCAAATGCCACTTTCCATTTCTGTGCTGATACACTTATTTATTGTTCATCTCCTTCGGTTGAACAATCTCTGGAATTGTTACAGTCTGCTCTTAATATTGTTCAGTGTCATTTAACTCATCTAAAAAATGGTGTTAAATCCTGACAAATCCAAGTTCGTAGTTTTCTAAAATGACAGATAACATCTAATCTCCCTGCTTAGGAACAAATTCTGTATTTCTTTCCTAGTAAGGGCATATCTCATCTCTGCAACTTTCTTACCTTTGTTATATCTGCTCTTTATGAATGCACCTGAACAGTACCTAAGGAAGTTGGATTCAGTTTCCCTACTATGCTTTAGGTTTTATTACTAGCTGTGGAAATTGTGTTCGCCATTGTACTCCATACGCTGTTGCTAAGTTGCATTCTCTACATGTCTGTGGACATGTAGAGAAAACTCAAAAGCAATATGGTCTGCGTTATCAGACCATCCTACAAATGATGAATCCCAGATTCAAAAGTTAGGTAAAAAAAAGCTTTTTTGATACGCTGCCCCTTCTTCATGGAATGATTTACAGAACGATGTATAACGGCAGAACTCATTACTTTGGAGTAATTGAAATCTATCTTAAAGGACCGGGAAAATAATACTCTTGGTCAATATAAGTTCTTCTCAAATTTGCGCTGAAATCATTCTTGAAGTCATGTTTTATTTATGTGGGTCTTTTATTTTACATAACTAGTAATATATTGTTACAATGTATGAAAGTTATTGGTTTCTTGTGCCTTTATTGTTGTAATTACTGTATGTCTGTACTGCTCTTTCATCCAGATCACTCTGAGACAAGAGACTTTGATCTGACTGAGGATTTCACTCGGTTGAATAAAGAGTAGACATAGTGGAAAGATGAAGTGGAGAGGTCCTTGACTGTCTCCCAGCAGCCTAAGACTATGAAGCTGAAGGGATGGTTCAGGATCACCAGAGCCAACACTAACTGTACGTTTTGTCAAAAAAGGAAGGTTTTAAGTTAGTCTTAAAAGTAGAGAGGTTATCTGTCTCCTGGACCCAAACTGTGACCTGATTCCACATAAGAGCTTGATAACTGATGGCTTTCTAAGTCTAGTTTTAGAAAAGAAAAAAGAAAAAACGCAAGTAAACCTGCACTTTGACAGAAGTTTTCTGTTTGGATTGTACAGTATTATGAGGTCTTAAATGCAGTATATGACAGTTTTATTAAGAGCATATGAGTTAAAGGATTTTAAATTTTACATGCAGTGAATGAAGAGAAATTAATACCTGATATCAGTGAAAATCTGAGAAGCTGCACTTGATCTGAATTATTTCAATGTATTGATAAGATTAGTGGTTCAAATGTTATTAACCATTTTAGTAGATTTTTTGGTTTAGGTGTTTGAAGGTTAAAAGGAGAAAATGACAGCCCAGCCAGGAACTAACACAACCATAACATAACAAAGGTTTCAAGTATTCAGAATTCAGCTTAATTAAAAAAAAAAAAAACAAACTAAGCCAGTTATAAAATGTGATATAGCTGTTTTTATTATTAATGGTATTGTTTTTTTTAATTAATTAATCTTTAATATATAATATCAATATAATATTTTGGCTCGGTAGTTATGTCTAGTTAGCCGTAGTTAGAACAATCTGTCATCAATTTATAGTCTGTCTATATTGAAATTTATATTTATTTACGTTTATAATTTTGTGTGTAATCAAATATTAATTTATTTCCTATTTCACCCCTGTCTTAAGCCTTTTTATGAAAATTTA
>JAPQRP010000005.1:4988886-5026645 GCA_037367295.1 Apogon hyalosoma
TTATTATTATTATTATTACTATTATTATTATTATTATTATTATTATTATTATTATTATTATTATTATTATTATTATTGTTATTTAATTTAGATTATTTTATAATAGTATATAATAGTTCAGTGTGAATTCAGGTACATGTGAGTGCATTCATTTTACTTTATTTAATCTTAATTTGATAGTCAGCTTTTAGGAATTTCAACAAAGTTGTGTGTATTATTTACAAATAAGATACCAAGATTTTTCACCATTACTACAAATGTAAATGCACAGTCCAGTTCTAAGCTCACATTTTGGTTCATGATTGATATAAAGGTAGGGAATGACAGGGCTGGAAAAATATTTGCAGCAACTCATATTATATTTGACATCCATTAATGTTTTTTGAAACCTATTCTTTCTACTGCTTTGGACATCACCATACTTTGTCAGCTTCTCCACCAGAACAGTTGTTGCTGTAGACGGTTCAGCAGCACAGTGGAAGATGCATTGTTCGCAAGTGTGTCAAACTGGGGAACAATGAGACACAAGAGCTGGCAGTATACTGTATTTGGGCTTTACAGTTCTATTGGTTTGTATTGGTTTTTGTGAATCTACATTGTTAAATGCTAAAGTGGGGAAATGGTAACATCGATGGCACAATATCCTGAAACTGTGAACATCTGTCAGGTAGATAAAAGATTATCAGATTGTCCTCCTCAGTCATGTCTCTTTTATACTCAGTCTTATTTCAACAATCCTACATAAAGGCTATTAGCAGCACTTCATTTGCCCCATAAAGAGTATTGTCTCTGTCCAAAAATAACTAAAAAAAAAAAATCACAGAGCTTTGCCTCATGAAACTGGCACAGATATAATAGAATATAACAAAAGTGTTTTATATAGTATAGTATAAAAAAATCAACAGACATGTACTTTAAGGCTCTGAGACATGGGAGAACATGGTTTCCACTGTGGGTTCTCTGTATGAAAGCTCTATGACAGTCCCAATTTAATGTGTGGTTGTGAAACAGTGGGCACTCAACTTCCAGCTTTGTATTTGATGAAAAGAACAGACTGATGCAACACTAGCTGCCTCAAAGATCCAAGAAACTGAACTGAACTGACTTCACTGGTAAGAATCAACTGTGTAGGCCAGTGATTTCTCAATGTCTCCACTTTCTCCATCCAAAGACAGGCTGTAGTCAAACCAGATTTTACGCAAAAAGATGTATATGCGGAGGCTAATTTGTTTCCAGTGGCAACTTTTCCGGTTATTTATTGAAATGAATGGGAGGGAAAATCTGACCTGACAGCAACTTCATGCAGGTTAGGTTGACTGGCTGTGTAATTTAAATTCTAGTGTGAATGAGTGTTACCTGTTGGATGGATGGAGAGACGGAAACTTGGATTGGTGGATGGATCAACTGTAAATAGACTGCATTTCCATTACACTACTCTGCATTAATGGCACCTCAGAGACTTTACATTGTGTCACAGGATGGATCGTACACATTTCTATCTCAATGGCACTCACTGTGCTTTACAATGTATCGCATTCACTATTTACACACCTTCACATGCCATTGTTCACATTGTCTTGCCCAAGGACATTTTGACATGTGTACAGAAGCTTGGGAACAACCATCTGCCCAGTTTGTGGACAACCTGCTTCACCTCCTGAATTGAATGGGTGGTTTTTCACAAAAACATAATACTACATATTGTAGGAGGAAAGTGTCTGAGATCATTACAAAGAGACTTACAGTATGACAAGTATAGTCACAAAAAGTCAGAAGTGACACTCATTCAGCAATATTTTTTAGGCAGAAATTGCTAACTACCACCAAGGATTTTAGAGGTGAAGCTCTGGGGCCTCACTACTTACTGTCTGTCCCTGATTGACAGTTCAGTATTCTGTCTTGTTGGATGTTCTCTGCTAAAATAAAGGCAAATATTTACATATTGCAGTGGCAGGATTGTCATTCTCCTTTCTCCTGCTACCTGTGTGTTACCTTATTGAAAGTCCCTCTGAAAAAACAACAGCCTCCAAGCTTCGACAAGCTGAAAATGTCAGATTTTGACATGGTCATGTTTTTCTAAATGCCATTTTCTTTTGCAGGAACATAGTCATTCAAGGTATGATTCATCATGCACAAATGTTCCACCAAAACACCTCTCTGGCACTTTTTGGCAAAGACAGTGAAACAGGGTCTCATGTTCAGAGACTGTGATTCATTAAAAAAAAAAAAAAAGAAAGAAAAGCACTTGCCAAATGATCTGAAGTGTTTTTACTCCTATTCCAGAATGCTAGTGGATGGTACAAGAATAGTATCCAGTTGGTGTTTTCCTCTCAGTTTGGGCCTCTCGTCTATGTAAGTGGTTTTTATAGTTTGCGAAAACAGACCTTTTAAAAAAAAACAAAAAAAAAAACAACTTTCCAGTGATGATTTTTCAAAACTCCAGTTTGACATGGGAACCAGTGATATTACACCTCAGTAAGGTGCTACCTGTTGTTCCTTTGTGTAGTGAACATACAACTCAAGCTTCAACTATAGGTCATATATAGGTGTGAAAGGTCACTGTATTACTTGCAGACTGAGTTCTGTACTGACACATTTGGGAAATCAATACATGTACTGCTGTTGTGGCAATTTTTTTTTAAATAAAGTAAAGTAACTGTAAATGAACTTGTAGTTGCTGCTCAACTTCATGATGAACTTAAACATCTGTGTTTGCTGTGTCCAAGTCCAATTATTCATAGTCTCCACAGTTTAAAGTTCACCAGAAACAGTGGTTGGTGTGAGCTTTTGTAGTGGTTTGTAGTTGTTTTTGCATATTTTGATATTTTGTAAAATGAAGGTCATGTGGGCAGAATTTTCAAAGAAAAATAAAAGGAAATAACACGCTTAGAAAAATGTTCCTATTAGTGTAGACATGGCAGAACAGTTCATTCTGCAAAACAATAAAATGACAACATCTAAAGTCCAAAGTATAAACTATTCAAACATGACCAAAATTAGCGTTCAAATAGAATTATTACAATTATCAGCTTTAATACAAGTTTGTTTTCTGAGCAATGTTAAAAACTGTAAAGTGGATATTAGAGCTTTCTCTGCTGTCACTCAAACACCAGAGCCAATAATTCACTGTAGTTAATATGAGCTCTGGCCATTTCCTTTGAGATCATTGCATGTGTGAGCTTTTTTGTTCAGAAGGAAACTTGCAGAATAACAGCAAAGAAAGAGGTAGTAGTACACTTCCGATAGTTCTAACACACACTCTAGGTGCAACTTAGACACATCATCAGTGTTGTATCCTGGGTTCATTGGGTGTTTCAGGTTTCAACAGACACCCTCGCCCAGGTGACCCAGCCAGGGTTTATCAAGCCCCGGCTTGTGTTTAAGCAGCTTGTGTAGCCCACAGATCCCCCCCGCTTGATCTACAGCCATCTTGACGCCTTTTCTGCCGCGCTGGTGATGTCTCTGATGGCTTTCCTGTTCTGCGGTCCTTTCACTCCCAACATCTTGAGTGCCCTGATGAGAGATTGGCCGGCAAACCCTCTGCACCCAACCTCGATGGGGTTACATCGGGTCCTCCATCCCCTGCTTCGGCATTCGCCTGCCAGTTCCTCATACTTGGCCCTCTTCCTCTCGAAGACCTCTTCCATCCGGTCTTCCCAGGGAACAGTCAGCTCCAGCAGGACCACTTGCCTAGTTGTTTCAGACACCAGGACTATGTCTGGCCTGAGTGTGGTCATGTAGTAATAGCATAGTTTTCTGTAGTCCAGTTTAAGTGCATTGAGTTCATATACATACATTCTGTTGAGTAAAAGTGGCATCATGGCTTTAAATAGAAGTACTTAAACATTATTTATGTATTTATTTATTTATGAATAACCAACAGTGACATTTTTGCAAGCACAGTTTTTTGTTATTTTGTGCAGATATAGTAGATGTAAAATAGTGTACAGGCCCAGTTTGAAAGCTATTTTTGAATAATATTAAAATATTAAAGTCTTAAGTTCATAGAAAATGCTGTTACAATCTAAAAAATAGTCATTCATACAACTGAAAAAAAAAAAAAAATCTAGACGTGTTTTTTTGGGCAGCCACCACTCATTGGGATCTTTTTTGTGTTGTTTTTTTTCCCCTTTGGTTCTATAACCCACCTCTTGGCACGATCTTTTCAAGACAAAAATGCTTTGACCTAAATTGAGAGACCAAGCTCAGAAGTACACAGAGGAGGTCAGCGGAGTGTTTTTGACCACCCAGTCATCACTAAACTGCTCTTTCTTGTGTACTTTTACAGCAAATTCAACGGTAAAGTTTGTCCTTGAGCTAGCAGACGCACACATACTTACAGTAACTATCACCTCAGCAGTGCTCTTGCAGGTTGTCTGCACCTTAAACATCAGTCATCCACAACCATATCAGCCCCTACACACTCTACCCTACTGCACAGAAGCGTAATGGCCTTTTATCGATTGTTCCCTCTCTCATCGTCTTTCTTCTCTTTTCTTGCCCTGCTTCCTACACTGCAATGAGAGGCTGTTAAGATAAGATGCTATGTGAGGAGGGAGTCATGCTTCTTTTTTTTTCTCTTTTTTTTTTTTTCTTTTTTGCACTGGACAGCTGTGTTTGTGCTGTTGTGTGGGATAAAGTTAGTGTGCATGCGTGCATACATATGTGTGGGTTGGTGTATACGTAGCAGATGTGTGTAGGCTAATTATACAGCCAGCTGGAGATGTGTGTTTTTATCTGCTGTTGTATACAAATAGGCTCTGTGAATAAGACATTCACTCCAGCTCTTTATAACCTCAGGAAGGTATTAGGCCAGTCAGGCAAAGCCCAGTGAGAGGTGGGTGGATTTCATGGACAAAAACATACTGCCTGCTGTACTTCATGTATCCCTCTGGCTAACCTTCTTAACATCACTTAATTTCAACTAAGTTCCATTAAAAGTTGAGTACAGAACAATTATGGCTATTTAATAACACACAGCCTCTATTATATGCGTTACTACATTTCATTAAGTCCCTTCTTTTCATAGTGTTGTTCCAAGATAATCGCTTATAAAACACTTATAACATTCTAATACACAGGTTAGGAGTATTATAGCTCTTAAAGCATCATTGTTTTGGTTACTATTTAGTCTCAGTTTGTTTTTATATCAGCTTAGTTTTAGGTTTTTGGTTTCTTTTACATATTAGAATTTTCATTTCAGGAATTAACAGATTTTAGTTCAGTCTTTATTTTTGTAGTGCTTTCACAACACTTGGTATGGACTCTCTGGTTTAGTTCCAACCAAGTTTGCAGGTATGATATCTCCCCTGAACCAGAGTGCAGATCAAACCAGTCTTTGGTCCAACCCAAGGGACAAGGACTTTGGCACCAAGATGAAGCTGATGCAGATGTTTCTCAAACTTAATGCTGCTGATGGCCACTTGGTAGTGACTCCAAAAATCCCCTGAACTGGACAAAAACAGTTGATTCCCATAAAGTCAGCTCTCTAAAAATACAAAGTCAATCATTTTTTCCCACTCTGATTCACTCTGGTCCCATTGTTTTTGCTTGGACCGTCTAATAAGTGATCTGATGGTCTATCACTAGACTTTTTTCCTCTGTTAATTAGATCCCAGGTCAAATGGAGTACCGAAGTCTTGCCTCTTCCAGTTATGTCCCGTAGGACCATATTTCAGAAAAAAAATTGTATTACAGTGAATGGCTATGGTTATTTTTTTATCCCATCTGAATGATACTATCATTCATTCATTCATCTTCTGAACCCGCTTTATCCTCACTAGGGTCGCGGGGGGTCGCTGGAGCCAATCCCAGCTACCTATGGGTGAAGGTGGACAAGTCACCAGTTCATTGCAGGGCTGACATACAGAGCTGAACAATCAGTCATTTTCACATTCACACCTATGTACATTTTTACCCCACCCCCCAAAGGGGAGGCAAGGGGTATTGTTTTTGGTTTGTTTGTTTCTTTAATTTTTAACACTCTAGCAGCAAAACTATTGGTTGAATTCATACCAAATTGGGTTTATAGATTGCCAGTGACCTAGAACAGATCTTATTAGATTTTTGGAACAGTAGATCAGAGTTCAAATTTTTAATGAATTTTTTAAATCTTGTTTGTTCCTATTTACTTATAATGGGCGGGATTTCAAATGTTTGTAGCAGGAAAACTATTGGTTGAATTCATACCAAACTGAATATATAGATTGCCAGTGGCTCAGAACAGATGTGATTACATTTTGGGAAAAGTAGATTAAAGTTTCAATCTCTTATAAATTTTTAAAATATTTTTTCCCCGCATTTACTTATAATAGGCAAAATTTCAAATGTCTATAAAACATCAATGTCGTTTTAATTTACTTCTTTACTTCTTGGCACATATATAGAGGCAATTGATATGCTGACATCAGACATGATGACATCAGCTGGATCGATGTCAAAATAAGCTACAATATGTGTGAGGGGCAGGGTTTGTTGTGCTTGGCACCACATGTTTTGGGTTTTTTTTAGGTTGACCAATTAACCTATTAGTGCATGTCTTTGGATGTTGGGAGGAAGCTGGAGTACTCGGAGAGAAGCCATGCAAACTCAGCATGCAAACTCCGAATGATGCCATCATTTAGACATAACGTTTGTCAATTTAAGAAGAAAAACTGAGCGAGTCGCTGTTTGTGATAACATTGTTTGAGTATTAGACTGTGAAAATACATAAATAAAAGGTCTGCAATCTGATCAGAGCAGCCACAGATATCTCTATAGCTTAGAATGACTGGACTTGTAGTGATTTTCAACTCTTACTATACTATGACTTTCTTGGCTTCTAAAATTATCCTGTAAATTGATAAGTGTCATGTGTGTATGTGTGAATGGGGGCACAATTCAAACTGGATCCAAAAATAACTTGTTTCTTGTGAGTGATCACTGTTCACATTATTCTCCGTTAGGGGTGAGCCAAAATAATACAAGATCAATGTAATGCTGATAGTTTGGAGCAGGAACAAGCCAATAACTAATCAATCAGCTAATACCATCCGGCCCCATCAAAAAAAAAAAGTGTGAAATTATATTAATCATGTCAGAAATTGATATCTTTTACTTTATTAAAAAAGACTGACTCTTGATCTGAACACAAAGTCAAAGTAATAAATACCTAAATAAATCAAAGCACTGAACATCAAACTAAGTGGCATAAAAATCCTGTCAGGAGCAGTTTTTATCTCTTGAGCTACATATTTTTTTGGCTCAAAGTCAGTATTTCCAAGTCACAAGCCTAACATTTGCCTGAAATTGGAGCCTATTTCCAGCTATACTAATCATAGTGAAGGTGTCCTATCGACCGTGCCCTTACTGTTATTATTTCAGCTATTATGAGGCCAGAGGAGAAGAACACATGACATCAAACATGATTTCCAAAACCACTGTTTATTAAAGTTCCACACTGTGAAAAGCAATTATATTTTTACCCCAGAAAAGCAAAAAAAATAAATAAATAAATAAAGAAAACTGTACATGCACTTTGATTATTATTCAAGTTTGCATTGTTTTGTACCTAGTTTTATTTTAATGTAGTTCTAATATTTTTGACATGTGTTGTTTTTATTCCTATTTCACAGAGCTCAGATGGTCCTTATTGGCTTCATAGGGTTCAGTAAACGTCATTAGAGTCTAGTTTTTGGCTCCTCGTGAGAGTGAAAGAAAAGGATGATCTACTTTTCCTATAAACTTTCTCCTGTAAACTTCTAACATGCAGATATACGGGTCTTTGGGAGAAACTGTGCATCGTAATTTCATTTGCTGTGACATGCTGAATGTTTCGTTCTGCTGTGACATGTCAAATGACAATAAAGTCTATTCTATTCTATTCTATTTTATTCTATTCTATTCTATTCTATTCTATTCTATTCTATTCTATTCTATTCTATTCTATTCTGTTCTATTCTATTCTATTCTATTCTATTCTATTCTATTCTATTCTATAAACATGAACACCATTATATCATGCAATACTGTGTTAAAGCCTGAAATGCATATAAGATAAATAAGTTTTCCTTCAGCTACAACCTGACTTTTTTTTTTCCACAACAGACATCATCTCTCCTGTGCCTCCTACTGATGTACAAGAACAGATTTTGTATTTCCTTGTGGACAGGCCAAACAAATTCACAGATGCTGCAAAAAAGTCTGGGAAAAACTGTTAGAATTGGTTACACATTCGTAAAATGAGAAATATCCATGAAAACACCAGCATCAGAGATTAAGTGGCATAATTTAACCTGACTGTATGTGTAATGACAAAAAAAAAAAAAAAAAAAACTGCAATGCCAATATTCTTAGTTTAACAACTCAACAAGTAAAAGGTAGTTTAGATATATGTTGTGCTTATTATTGTGACATTGGCAAGAATATCTGCCTATGAGTTATTTGTAAGTAGAATAAAAAAAAATGTACCTCTTGGTAAAATTGCCAACTTCAGAGGAGAGCAAATATAAAACACACTCTCTATTTTCATCTTTGTCAAAGATTGTCTAAGTGTTTTCTACTTACAGGCTCGATAAAATAACTTCCAAACAGATGTCGGGGAGATACATAACACTGGAGAATGTAAAAAAAAAAAAAAAAAAAAAAGTAAAATGCCATTGTATACCTATTATTAATAGGTTTGGAGTTCCTTTATCTATAACTGAGCTTCAAATGTTTTTTTTTGGGGGGGGGGTGTTTGCCTCCAAAAAGACCACAAGGATGAAGACATAAAGCCGCACAGGTTTTGATGTGACTAAAGAATTGCCTGGAGCCTAGTTTCCTTTTCATTTTTAAAGGTTCAGGCCTTTTAGTAATGTTTTATTGAAACTAGACTGTGATGAACACAATTCCCTGTTAGCAAATCCTCTGTGCAACTAGCAAGCTCACAGCTCAAGGATTACTAGATGTTGTCTTAATTGATCTTTTTATGTTCTTGCTGCTCTTCTGCAAGGCATTACATTCTCAAGTGTATCTTATGGTATCATTGGAATTAGTACAATTTGACATTCCATTTTGTTTAACTTTGCCTTCTTTTTTCTTCATTTAAATAGTTCAAAAGTGTAATCTTTTTTTAATCTTTAATGTATAAGCCATTCATTAACTCCAGTATCACCCAGATTGGCTCTTAAGTTCAGACACAAGCGCAAATGATTTAGGTCGACTTTGGACCAGGTGGAACCACAGACTGCAAATAGTGGACACACGCTCCTAAACATGTCTAAACCCTAAAGATGTGTACATGGCTGTCGCTCAGTTGGCGTAATAGAAGCAAGTGGGTTGAGATGGAGAAGAGAGATGGATGAAAATGGAAAACAAACACTGAGCACATCCACTGACAGTGAAATAAACACCCCAAGAAATTTCAGCTCCTTAATCAATATAGAGTTGTGTTTGATACAGTAATGACAAAGTTGTGAAATGTACACATTAATAATGGCTACCTGAGCTAATTAAGTTTTATTCGATAAACGAGAGCTCGGAATGTCCGACTTTGCAATTCACTTCCTGTACAGTTGTCATGGATGGAGAGACAAAATATATAAACCAAACCGTTTTTTTTTTTTTTTTTTTTTTTAACCAGGCTGTAAACTTGTATTTCTGTTGTAAAGTTGACCATTTTAACAATGGGCCCTATACTTGGTTTTGGCTCCAACCACGTGCCATCCATCCTAGTGGACATTCAGTTTACTGCAGATTTTGACACTTAGGGTTATTACATATTTCACTGAGAAATGTAGGCTGTGAGTAAAGAAGGACGTCATTTTTTTCCCCTTCATAGCTCTGGTTTGGGAGTTTTTGCAGCTTGCTCTCGATAAATCATCTGAGCAGAACTTTTTTTTGTGATGTGTGATTGGTCAGACATTTGAAGTGGGGGTGGTTAATACAGAAAAGAGGACTTCTCAGGAGTTCTGAGAAGTCTCGAATGAAATGTCCTGATCAGAATTAACTTTGTTCTTGCCACTTCAAGAAAATGAACAAATGTCCCTGTCCTTGCATGAGTATGTACAGGCCTTTATGCAAAGTATGTAGAGATGTTTCATTCAGATCTACAGAAGAAGAGATGAGAAGGGGAAGACGATATATAATACTGTGCCAAAGTTTTAGGTGGCCTTTAGATTTGTTGTTTTTGCAGCGTTGAAGTGCACATGCATATTTATTTCTCACTCTCTTCAGATACAACAAGTAATATGTGCACAGCCTTAAAAGACACACAAGTACATACGACAGTGAAGTATGTACAGCAGTAAAAACAAAATTTTCTGTGTAAAAAACAGCTTCTATAAACCAAAGTGGTCGCATTTAGTGTGACCTTCCTTTTACACTTAACATGTCTTTAATCCCTTTGTTTAGACAAAATGGCATTTTTGTCATTCACTCTCTGATTTTGTATTCCAGGTTTCACTCAACACATGCCAGATGGTTCTAACAATTTCTGCTGCTTTTTGTCATGGGGTCACACTAAATACTGATTTTGACCTTTACAACCCATTTAGTTCTGTTTTTGTGTGTGTTTATTAAGACTGTGCACTTTTTTCCTGTATTTTCTTGTTGAATCTCAGGGGTGTCCAGTCCTGGTCCTCGAGGGCTGGTATCCTGTATATTTTAGATGTAGCCCTCTTCCAACACACCTGATTCAAATGATAAGCCTATCATCAAACTCTGCAGAAGACTGATAACGACGGTCAGGTGCACTGGAAGAGGGAAACATCTAAAACATGCAGGGCACCGGCCCTCGAGGACCAGGGTTGGACACCCCTGGTGCATTTGAAGTGACCGAGGCCCAGTTTACATGACAACACTCTCGGGGGAAAACAGCAAAATATTTTATCAGATGTGCCTTTTGTTCAGACGGCAACAGTGATTTTGGGGGTTGAAAATGCAAAAAAGTGAAACCACCTTCCAGATTGGAAATCTTAAATCAGAATATCTTTATTGTCATTTTACCAAGTACAGAGGCAGAGATCTTCAGTTCAGTGCGAAGGATTTAAAAAACAAACAAATACCAGTAAAAAGGCACTGTAGAGTTAAACAATTTACATTAAAAATATTGCAAATTAAGAATATGTGTAAAAACTAGAATTTAAATAGTGCAAATGACATGAGAAATAGTACAATTGTGATGAGAAGATAGATAGGTGAAGATAAATAGTGTAAGATAAATAGTGTGAAAAATAATACAATGAGAGACTGTGAACAGTAAACAGATATTGCACGTTCTTTAATATATCGAGATATTGCAGCAAAAATCAGTGTTATTGTAGGTTTCCGACTGATATTAGGTTGAGTTGTTTATTGTTGTGATTGCTCTGAGACAGAAGCTATCCCTCAGTCTGTTTGTCCAGGTTTTGTGTGACCTGTAGCGCCAGCCTGAGGGTATCAGCTCAAACAGGTGGTTGCTGGGGGGAGAAGAGTCTTTGATGATGTCGTAGTTCTGCTGAAGTAGCGAGAGCTGGCAATGTCCTCCAGGCTGGGCTGAGAGCAGCCAGTGATCTTCTGGGCTGTGTTGATCACTCTGTGCGCTGCAGAGCACCCCGCGTACCACGCTGTGATCCCGTATGCCAGATGCTCTCTGTGGTGGCTCTGTAGAACGTCACCAGCAGCTTCTCCTCCATGTTGGTCCTCCTGAGCACCCTCAGGAAGTGGAGCTGCTGCTGGGCTTTCTTCTCATGTCATCATCCAAAGGATTGAAAATAATTGTGGCTACCTGATCTATGAACCTACTGATTTGCTTCACGCATGCGCAATACGGTCGGCCATCATGGCCACAAAACTACAGCAACTCCATTTGGACAAAACTGCATAATATTATGGAGCATCGCTTAATGTTACCTAACCTTTGACTATGAAGATTTGTGAATCACGCTTCAAATCACCTCACTCCCTCGAAGTGACACTCGGTTGGAATACACCGTTACAACTGTAGTATTTCAGTTCCTTGTAAGAGGTGAAATTCTTCATTTTGACTGAATACGTGTGTGACAGTCGGATTTGTGGATCAGAGATCTTTATTCATATTTGTAAATTTAAATGTTCTTAATAAAGGTTTTTTTTTCTTTTTTTTTTTAAAGACACAAATCAAGTAAGGTCTGCAAATTAGTTTTGTCCAAACAGAGTTGTCATAGTTTTGTGGCCATGATGAACAACTGTATTGCGCATGCGCGAAGCAAATTTGGTAGGTTCGCAGATCGGGTAGCCACAATGTATTTCATGCTGGGAGAGAACAGGAAAAGAAGTAGGCAGGTTCTATGCAGACGCTTAGTCTTGGTGGTGGTGATGCCGCCTGGCATGCATACAACATCAATAAATAGGAAATTTCACACACTTTGCGTGTCCGTCTGCATGCAGATTTTCCCCCCAAAATGCACGTTCCCGAGTTAAAAGTGAGAACGCAATGCCGCTTTTGCATGTTTGATTCAGATTGTGACTGTCTAAATGTAGCCTGAGAAACAAATATGCATGATCATTTCAACACTGCAAAAACAGGCCACCTAAGACTTTGGCACAGTAGTGTACGTTCCAGAAAAATCAATAGGCAATTATTTAAAAAACTAAATTGACAAGCTATTAGGTAAATTATACGTATGAATGGTATTTAAGGGCAGTTTTAAATTGATTGATTTAAGAGTGTTCACCTCTGGCAAAATGTAATTCAGCAAGATAGACTTGATCCACTCTTTGCTGATCCGAAAGTTTCACTGTCTCTCTTTGATGTTTTGTCAAGAAAATATAAAGCAAAGTTTGGGAAAGTTGCAGAAAGGAAAATATGAACTCCATGAGTTAAACATTTGCTGAACTATAATTTGAAAAAGGATGTTACAATTTCCATTGTGTGCAAAACCACCTCCAGCAAGTATAATTGAAGAAGTTTTGGCAAATTTTTGTCTTTATGTAAGCATATTGTCATGTGAAAGTTTAAAATACAAAATAATATATATTTACAGAAATGTGTCTGGAAAAACTGCTTCAGAAATTGTTTCATATTTAGCAGAACAAGAACAGACAAAAAAGCCTTTTGTAGTCGTTAGAAGGTACGTTCTTTCTGTTTTGTTACAGGAAATGTCTATGCATGTTTGGCATATTATTAAGGTAGCATATTTAACTTTTCTGTTTTCTCTTTTAGGACACTGAGATCCTCAACACAGCTGTCCTCACTGGGCGAACGGTAGCTGTGCCGGTGAAGGTAGTCACCGTGGCAACAGATGGAGCAGTCTCTGATGTAACTGAGTCAGTTGAGTGCAAGTCAACAGATGAGCAGGTTATCAAGGTCAGTGAGGCATGTGTTCTTAACATCTGCTTTTTATTTCACCTTTTCCAATTTTTCTTTGTTTTCTTGTGCTTGATGGTCAGTATTGAGGTGTTATGTGGGTGGATGAGCAATATGAACAAAAGCTAGTTGTGGTGTAGCAGTGGTTTATGCGGATTATTAGTTGAAGCAGTTGTTGGTTTGTCCTTGAGCAAAACAGGGCCAGAAATGTGTCTTTATTAAATATTTCTCCATAAATACTGTTGTTGTTTTTCCTCGGGATACACATCAGTCTTAGTAATTCTGAAGAAGAGAAAAATAAAGTGTTTAACTACATCTTACTGAATATGCATTGCCCATTTTGAGCTATGATAAAGAATCCACACTTTGATTATGATAAGATGAGACATAACACAACAGAATTGTAAACACTGCATATTTAGAATTTTATTTTTTTAACCAATGTGTTTATTGATTTTGTTTTTTACAACAGTACACAATAGCAACTTACGAACATGGTGGTTCTAAGGTTACATTCAGCAAGAGTATGAGTCCACAAGAATCCATTCACAAGATAGAAGAAAAAAGTAGAAAAGTCCATGTACGTAAAATAGATACATGGATATGCATGTTGCTATTTCTCTCCAGGTTCTTTCATTAGGTGTGATCAATCATTATTCTCAAGATATCGTATAAAGCGTCCCCACACTTTACAAAACAAGTGCTGTTTACCTTTAAGTATAAAAGTAATTCTTTCCAGAGGTAGACAGAGAGCCAGCTGAACCACTGTGTAGCACTCGGTTTACCCATCTTTTTCCATGTTTTTGCCTGTAGAAGGCACATATTAAGAAAGATTTGTTCATGCTGTTTTATGTTATGCCCCTCTGGGTAAAGACCAAGTAAAAACAATGTTGGCTCTTGGTCTAGTCTGATTGGCATATTTTGAATATTTAAATACAAAGTCTTTGACTTTCTACAAGGACATTAATGCATAAGACAAAAAGGACACAAATTAAACTTAAAGTTACATATCATAAAAACTACAAATGTTGGTTTAACACAAAAGATTTATAAGCAAAGCCAAATGTTTGACTTATGAAGGTTTCTAAAGGTAATCTGAGAGGTACAAATATTGCAGACAAAATGAACTCTTTGCTGTACAGAACAAAAGATTGAGCAGACCAAGGGAGCAGAATATAAAAAAGTTGAATCTCTGACTGTGAAAGACAAATCATACTAGTGTGTGTTTATTTCTGATCATCTTATAACCTGGTATCTACACTGTCTCATCCTGATATGAGGAGGCAAGATTCAAGTAGACAGCAGCTCGCATTCATCTTCACCAAAGTTTCTGCTTATTTATATTGTTGTTCAAAGGGTAAAGAGTTCTGCAGCATAATCATAAAACTATATGCACATAATTATATGTTGAATACTTTCCCTCTGCTACTGCATCTACACCCAAAAGTAGCTTCCACTTGAGGAGTATTTCTGCAGCTGTATCTCCAAAACTATAAACTGCATACACCATAGTGTGTGTGTTTTTAAATTTCTATTAGTTTAAAAGTTGTTTCTTGCAAGCAATGAAATTGTTTATTTATATCATGCAAAATGAACACGGAGGCCTTGAAAATCTATCACAGTGAGCTGTTATTTAGCTTTATCTTTCATATTGTTTCAGCAATGTTTTCCATTTCAAAAGTAAAACGCCTTCGTGTAAAGAAAAATAAAATATAGATGTGACGAATGTTCCCTGTGAATATTGGCTTCCAGAAATCCATGTGAAAACTTTACTTCATTTTTCTTTGTAAAAGTATCCATATAATCAAATCAGTATCATATCCACTACATAAAAGTAAAAAACACAACCATGGCTACACTAAATGTAAGATCTGCCTTCCAACATGTCCACAACAAATTGGACTAAACAGAGAGAGAAAGGAAGTGAGAAAAATTACTGATTTGTTCTCAACTGTGTGCATGCAAGAGAAAAAGAACAACAGTCTGAGCGTGTCTTTGTAATGTGGAGCTGATTTGATGTGCACGCAGTGTGTTTTTGTAGTGTACATGCATATCAGAGAGAAGAGAAGAGGCAGATCTCTCTAAGGGTTTAATTATCCACTGAAGTAGTACCACACATTGTGACGCTGACCTCGGTAGCGTACTCCCATGCCCACCCGTCTGGTTTTGGGAACAGTAAGTAGTACCCCTCCTCTCTCCACCCTGTTTTCAAAGATAGCTCAGGATTTTATTTTATTATTATTATTGTTTTTTGGTTTTTTTTTTAGATAAAGAAGCATCTCCTTTGTTTGTCTAACACTTATCAGGACTGAAATTTCATACTTCTCTGCGATTTGATGCATTCTAACTTTCACATAAAATTACCTCAACCTTAGGCAAACCACACACCAGATCCATTTTCATTGTTACAGACAAATTTTCACTGTCAGAATAAAATAGTCACCATTTTGACAGAGTCGAGGCATGTTGCTGTCTTCTGGGATTGTTTGATGTAAGTTGGTCATTAGTATTAGAACAGTTTAAGGGCTCATTTGTGCTCTTCGTCAAAGACTCAGACGGCTACAGACAGAGCGTTCTGTCTGTCCTCTGCGTACATTTGGTATGTACAGTAATTCTGTCCACTCTCTGGGAGCTTGCGGATGTGTAAACAGATGGAGAATGCAGAGCAGTACCACTGGGAACCATGGAGGCATTGTTGTATGAAGCTTATTTTGTGTCTTTATTATGCAAGCAAAGGGGGGGAAGGAAACAAAAAATACAGTTTTGAAAAAAAAAAATCAAGATTTGAAAATAAAAATGAAGGTTTCAAAATTTTTAAGCTTAACAAAATCAATTGTATTCTCATTTTCTTTCATTTAAAAGACCTCAGGCGAGAGATAGAGAATAATTTCCAGAAATACCGGAATTTTTCAAAGAGCGAATGTGTGAGTTAGTGAAAAACTACCTTTCTCAATATCAGCATTATTATCCACATTAGTAAAGCCTCCTCTGTCGTCACCATGTTTGTTATTGTTGACTTTCTTCTTCTTCTTCTCAAAAAAACTTTACTCTTCTTCATGGTATTCAGATCTGCGCCCTCTGGTGGATTGATTGACAAATGCTCATTCCAACGCACTGGACACATGGAAGTATGAAGGCAGTGACGCATGACTACGTTAGATATGGACGTGCTTATTTACATATGTAAAGCGAACATAAATGAGCCTTAACCCTTTAACAACAGCAATCTCTTTGGCGCTGCATTTTGCTTTTTACTGCATTCAGATTACTGTAACTCCTGAATAGTTTGCACTATCCACAAAATTCAAACAGGTTTCAATCAGAAAGCTTTCCAGCACTATATAACACTTTACAGCAGCAATGTGGGACTCTATTACAAGTAGAAAGGAACTGTTTCAGAAACTTCCACACAGGCTAAAAAGCGCCTAGAAAAAAAAAAAAAAAAAAAAAAATGAAGCCATAATATGGATACTGAATGTTGAAGGCCAAAAAACATGTTTGAGCAGATGTAAAATAGTTGAAAGTTTATTTTTGCAATTTCAAAAAGTTTTGTTATGGACATTTACAGGTGGTTCTGATAAATATGCTGATAACTTCAAGTCTGTTTTTTTTTCTTTTTTACTAAAACACTGTTTTAAGCATTTATTATTTATAATAATGATAATTAATGGCCAGATACTGAAAGTTAAGTTCATCCTGAAAACAAAGGTACAAATGAGTTGGCAAAAAAAAGACATTTTCTGACACTTTTATTGCAGAGACAACATGACAACACCTAGACGGCCTGTTATAATGGCAGTCTTAAAAGGGTTCAAGTGAAGCCTTACACGGACCAAACCAGTATATCAAATTGTATCACTAGATGTCCACTTAACAGTCGTTCCTAATGGAATAGATGAGACTGAATGAAAGTGTAGAAAGCAGTCCACCACTTCACTGTCTAGTTCTGTTGCACCTTTAACCTGGTTTGACTCGCACCAAGAAACAGATTTTGTAGGAGCAGGAGCAAAGAAGCAATTGCATAGTCACTGTCTGAATCATACCACAAACCTGATTTCTACTTCATATGTGTAAAAATACTACTTCCTGTCTGCCTGTTTTATTAATAAATATCTAGTCTAGCAGATCAAATTATTTTCTATCCATTCATTTATTGAAACCACTTCAATCCTGCAGTCCTCATGAGGGTCATGGTGATGGACATGGGACCAGTTCATATTCACATTAATTTGTGTTAAATAAATGTTCGGTTTTTTTTGTGAAAAACGTTTAAAATTTACCAATTAACTGGTTAGAAACATTTTCTATATTAACTGTTCAACTTCATTGTCACAGATAAAGCATGAACAACTAACTAAGCTATTGCAGAAACAATACGTTTTGAGTCATAATATTATACACGTATGATTAAATATGATTAAAGAATGAAATAAATTTGAGCTGCATACATAACTGAATTCTCGAAAGCCTTAAGTCTTTTCTAGGATTTAAATTTAATGAAATTAGTTTGTAATTTCTTCTCAGCCTGACTGAACTGACTCGTTACTAATGCCGTTAGCTTTTTGCTACCATTAGCTGCTGTAGCTGCTGAAGCACAGTCCTAAGAAGTGTAGAGATATGAGGTATGCAAGAGTAAAGCACCGTCTTAAATCAATTTTTCCATGACTTTTTCCAGCGTTTTACTTGTTTCAAGTCAGATGTGGTCGTACTGTTGTTTTCTTTGAGACTTACTGCAATCTCCTCTCTCATCATCACCCAAAAATCACTTAGATGTTCTAATAAACAGACACAGCGTGCACTGTCTGCATCTTCCTCCTGCTTCTATTGACATGTGTTCGTTGTGTAACTCAGCAGTGAATGACACATGGCCCGTCAGACACTAGCAGTGCTCTTAGTCTGTTTATAACAATAAAATACACAACAATCTAATTAATTTATTCATCACATTGTCATGTTGCTTATTACTGATGCAAAACAAGTTGGTTTACCACTGTGACAACATTGCCATCAGGTTGCTGATGTACGACACTTTTTAATTTGTCACAATCTGTCATAATGCCAAAAATATAAATCAAACCAGTTTAAGCTTCAGACCAGAACAGAAACTGACCCAGCTCTAGTGGTCATAAAAATCAGTACAAACTCTCTTAAGTCCAACATTTATCTTTCTTGATGTTTTGACAAAATCAAACCTATTTAATGAGTTTAAAGCTGCGGTTCATGTAAGCTGTCATGTCAGCTTTCAATAACTAAAAGGTGTGTGGCCTCTAGCACAAAATAGGAAGCAATAAATGTTATAAATTAAATATAGGATGGCAAATGGTCTGTTTAATCAGTAATATACCCACAGAACGCAGTTTGGCATGTGTTCTGCCTGCAGTGAAGTAACGTTATTGTGACAGACTAATGATGATGAACACCTTGTAATTAAGTCACAGATGCTTCAGTTTGCTCTGTTTTGCTGTTCCTCAGCTATTAAGTCATTAAATTATTTCTAGCACCCTCTACAGGCAGGGCTGTTGGTCATTTAAGTGTCTTATTATACCTCATGTTTTAGTCTTTTATTGATGAGGTTAAGAGCCAGAATATCAAACAAAGGTGGCACAAACTCTGGATTGTATTCACTCAATCTCCAACCTGATGATGTATATTCTTATTTTTACGCAGAGGCTAAGTTTAAGTCACTCAAAACTGAAAAAAAGGCTATTTAAAAAAAAAACAACGAACAAGTGGTATGGAGGACCGAACCTACCATATTTAAAATATATACAGAAATATAAAAATGGCTTGATAAATTCATTTCTGTACCATGTATTTATCTATTTTGTCCTTTTTTATATTTTTCCTTCTTTAATTTTTATCCCTGCATTTATTTCTGCAATGTTTTCTTGAAAATAAGGAAATAAATGTTTCAAGAAAGCAATTCCCCACAAGGGGCTGGTCAAAAGTTTAAAATCACTAAACACTCTTGTTCATATCTCTGGAACTATTTGTCTGATTGACTTCAAATCAAGTGCAAATGAAATGTCATGACCTGGGGATGCCTCACATAATGACATCATAGCTGTCTGGTTAAGGATTGGTAGAGTTCGGGGATATACCTCTTGCCGTCGCTGCAGATGGCTAGTTTTGTCTAGTTATACTTTGAATGAAATGTTTTAAGGGAAGTGATGACACAGAACCATGAAATATGATATTGTGATACCCTTACAAAAAATCCCCTTGCACATAGAGTATGATCTTTAAACTAGTCACATACAGCAACACTAGCAGCCGTTTCTGTTATTGTTTGTATGCCTACCATCTTCTGCTGAAATAAACCCCCTGCAGTTTCACCTGTGTCTTTTGCTGATCTGTGCTTATGATGTGAGCGGCAATAATCAACGGGAGAGAACCTGACTTCATTTCTCTTTTCTCTTCTACCACTTATGACACTCAGAAAATACACTGTGCAATTACAGTACAAAAGGTAAAAAAAAAAAAATAATAACCAGACTTTGCAAACTGATGACTTCTATGATTGGCTTTTAAGCTACAAATGCGCTTTGTGGTGTGAAAATATGTCCGTGAAAAACAGAAATGGTGAAAGGAAAATAATGAAATCTATTTTGAAATGCGAAAATCATTACTAGGCTCTCTCCGAGGTCTTTTTTGCTAACAGAGAGATTGATTTTATTAAGAATTGAGACAAAGTAAGTATGACGCACCTCAATAAACAGAATGAAGAGAACCAATAATTCTGAGTTGTTGTTTTTTTTTACAAGATGTTCCTCCTTTAATCACAAGCACTACAGTGTATAAAAAAAACTAAATAAATAAAATAAAACGGTCCTTTAAAGTTTAGATCTACTAAGAAGACAATGATTGATGAAAATTGGACAGAATTTCTGCTGAGAGAGAAATATTCACAGTGTGGGAAACAAGCATTAACAGAAGTTAGTGAAATCAAGTACATTCTCTTTTGACTCTACACAAGACAGAGTCAAAAAGAATCTATGAGTTTAACTGAAATAATCTCAGGAAAAAGGTGCTCGGTTAAATCAGTTCAGTCAATATTAGTGAGTTATCATTTCAGTCAAAAATCCATCTGTGTATGCCATTGTGAATTGGATTTGAGGTGGTCTTATTTGTGGTTTTCACTCTACATCAGTGGTTCTCAAGGCACAAATGGGGTGCGTTAGCGACTACTGTTGTACATCACAACATTATACATCAGTCAACCCGTCCCCCACGTAAAGACGCCGTGTAAGCTCTGACGTATAACAGTGTCACATACTCCACCCCCGGCTTACGGATTGAGGCCCGTCGTGTAATAGATGTATCCCCCAACCCCCGGGCGCAAAGTTGTTTTCAGGGGTTGGCAGGTGGGCAATGATGAGGTGAGGGTGGCTTTAGGGACAGAGCTATATAACCCACCACGTCCTCCACATACAGGTCCGTTGCATTACTTTTACAATTACGTACCCAACCCCCCACTCCCGGTGGCAGGAGACTCATGATGCTGTTAGTGGGGCTTCGTTCAAAAACGACTGAGAAACAGTGCTGTATAGAAAGCAAGCTTACCCCCCAAATGAGTAGGTTTGATGGAGAAACAACATTGATTTGTGTGTGGTTTCATGACAGATTCATGCTGATTAGAGGCCACGGGGATCAGTCAAGTGTAATTTACAGATAGAAGACGTCACTTTCTAGAGATCTCAATTAAATGGTTACAGTTATCATCTCTGATCCGACTCTCAGCTATGGAATAAAGTGTCTGAGGAATGTAAACAGAGTAGACGAGTGCCTGAAGGAGCATGGGGAGACATCGGAAAGTAGTAAATTACATACATAAGAAAAATGAATAGTAAAGCTTAAGAGACTGACTAAGGAGTTAAGCATTTTTTACCTTGAACATTAGTGAAAGCAATGTGTCCCTGACATTCATTGTGTGCACATCTCACAAATAGACTAATTTAGTTTCACAACCCAATATCATCAACTCATCGCACACCTACTCTTAAGCAGTAATGAGGCCAGGTACTTCATTCTTTCAAATGAAAAAACACTTTCTCAATGTAATACCCTTAGCATAAAGTAGTGCCCAATACCTGTGAGGACAAGCACACGGCTCAGTGCTCATATGTCCACTGACTGTAACAAAAGAAGGTACAATCTGGCTCTCCCTAAAGGCATCACAGAAAAGAACATAGTTTTACTCTAACAAGAGATCTTTAACTTTTGAACCGCATAACAAAGCAGCACATAAATGTAAATATGAATGTAAATCACAATTTTTTACTAATTTAAACAACTTTCTAAACCATTGGGATATATGTTTTTGGATTTACAAAATGTATTTGAATGCCACATATTTTGCTGTTTAAAATAATGGAGTTTTCAGAGTTTACAAGATGTGCAGGACAGAAGCAGAGATGAGATCAAAACAAAGTAAAAAACTCAGAGTCAGTCTGTACTGCATTTGCTGAATGACTCTCTGAGATTTAACTCAGTAAACCGTAAATCTCCTTATATGTGACGCTTTACTGGTGTTGCATTTCTACCATGAAAGGCTGTTTGATCTACCCATATTGAGTGAAAATGTCCGAAGCTTATCATCATTATTGGCTTAAATTTGATCATAATTACCCCGCCCAAGGGGTAGGCAAGGGGTATTGTTTTTGTTTCGGATGGTTGGTTGGTTGTTTGTTTAACACTCTACCAGCTAAAGCTCTTGGTTGGATTTTTCCAAATTGAGTTTATAGATTGCCAGTGACCCAATATAGATCTGATTTTGGGAAAAGTACGTTAAAGTTCAATTTTTTCATGAATTTTGAAAATCTTTTTTTTTCTACTTATTTATAATGGGCGACATTTCCAATGACTATGAAAACATCAATTTTGTTTCAATTTACTTCAGTTTACTTGGCACATATGTAGAGGTAATTGATATGCTGACACCAGCCAGAGTGATGCCAAAATAAACTACAATACATTCAAGGGGCGGGGTTGTTGTGCCTGGCACGACTTGTTCAAATTTTGAGATTGTTTTGTTGCCCGGCTCTATAGATGGAGGTTAATTTAGTTCTGTAGCTCATACAATGTTTTGCATTTACAAATGGGCAGGCACTTTTACATGCAAGCCCCAAACAAAACTGACTGGCTGTGAATGTGTTTATTTCTGTCATTTGATAGGCTGTTTGAGCTATCCATATAGAGAACTGAAGTACTGCACTTTACATTTTACCCACTGTATTAGCAATTAGCACTAGCATCTAGCACACATTGGGAGCAGTGAGCTGCTATTGATGGCATTTGGGGACCAACTCCAGATATTCATTAGTGCCATGGTCAAAGGCACTGACAAAAGAATTTATCTCTATGTACTTGTTTTTAAGAAGGTATAGAGAGAACAGGTAAACTGTCAAGTCTGACTGCCACTATGCCACTGTGCCACTTTGGAAAAAGCCAAAACACAATCAATTGGCCAATACCATCCAAAAAAAAAAAAAAATTTATTATGCATGTTAGAAACTGACAGCTTTGTGCTAACCACTACACCACTGCACCACCTATTTTTAAATCCCTCAGAATTATGCAATGATTTCTACATATGATGTCTGTCAGTTTAAAATGATTTTACAAGTCAAGAAAGTCTGGAGTTTGTGGTTAAACTGTTTAACTATCAGACTGTAAAAATACATAAATGCAAAGGCCACACTCTACAGAGTGATAGGGGTGACGGCATCACCACTGTGTCACTCCTTGATCTGTTCTGAGTCGCTGATAACGTCTCTGCAGCTTCAACATGACCAGACTGCAGCAAATTTTTGCCTCTATTAGTACTTTTTCACCTCTCTCTCAAAGACTGGGGTAAAATGTGCTGAGGTTTTGGTGTTGTTGTATATCATGTACAGCAAGACATGCAAACAATCCAGATTTTTAACACAAAACTGTTTTTTTTAAATATATTTTTACCATATTTGCCACAAACTTTGACTTTCTGGACTTGTAAAATTAGGTTTTAAATTGATAAACATCATATATGTAATTTGTGACACAAGATCTCACCTTTGATTGCTGTTAGGTCTCATAGGGCAAGACCTCCAATGTCCTAATATCCAGACCTTAACACCATACAAAAAAAAAACACAAGACCTTAGATATAACTTCATTTAACAAAACAATAGGGAAATAAAGATGTGGGCTGAAGCATTTTTTGTTACACCTACATTTCATGCAAAATGAAACATAGAATAAGTATTAACAATCACAGTTCAATGTTGGGGCATTATTTTTGCACAATTAAACTTTAGCAGATGTTTTTTTAGTGGATATTTAAGTTCTTACATTTGTAGCAACATTTCACAGATGGCACAGTTAACTTAGGTTAATTTCATTTATGAAAGTGATCATTCAGACAGAAAACCACTTGAAATATTAATATCTTCGCTTGCTTTGAGTCGAGAATCATCCTTTTTGAAGAACAACCTGTTCTCATTACAGGGAGACAGAACACAGAAACAGAACAGGAACACTGCTGAAGACTGAGTTAGACAGAAAGAGTGGGAGAGAAAAGGGGAATGAACGGAAGGAGGAGGAGAGGACTGACAGATACCAAGCTGTCAGTTTTGTTCCGCAGAGATAGGGGCTGGTCTGACTTCATTTGAGAGTAAAGCTGCCAAGTTGCATGCAAAGAAGTAAGACAGATGACATTCTTCTTGCGACTGGTTTCTCATATAGAAGCGGTTGTCAGTACTGCGGACATGTGCAGAAATTATCAGTTGTGCCAATCAAGCTGATGATGGTATTGGACCTTGAAATGGAATAAAATGCCAGCAAATACAAACCAAGTTCAGTGACAGATCGTTAAATAGATGTGGTATGTGGAAAGTGAAAAAAAAAAAAAAAAAAACATTTGATGAGGAGATTCTGGTGCTTTGAAGATAATGACAGATGCCTCTGATGTACTCGCTGTATCATTTCTCTGTTGTTGGAGACACATCTGAGAAAGCTCAGTAACTGATTGGAGTAGTACTTTATCGAGCCAATCATCATTTGGTTTGAGCTTGTGTTGTGTTTGCGATTTAGATGAAGCAGGTTTGTGTCTTTTCTCTGCTCCATCTGTTAAGTTGGAACAAAGTCGCATTACTTGCACACTTATTAGCAGACACACATCCACTAAAGTTGAATCTGCACACATACAAAATGAACAGATCTGATACTTGAAGCTTCATAGAGGCATGCCAGATATTTTCACCCTAGGGCATTTGTGAAGGGGCTGTTGACTGACCAATTTCAAATAAAAAATTGGAAGGAAAAAAGTGATAATCATGGTAAAGATTTTAGAATTGAATCATTTTAACTGTTGGGTTTTACAGAGCTTATTTAAAACCTTAAAATTACCTCAGATCCTATAATCTGAATTTTAGATCTTGAAAGGGATAAATGTGATATTTCTATTTTCAAATTTTAAACAATTACCTTAAATTAACATTAGAGTTTTTAGAATAAAGATTGTTGAAGTTCAGCCAAAGATATCAGTGTACTGGATTATAGAGATATATGAACCAAATCTATTCACACTGTTGGTCCGTAGTGTGACCACTAGAGGGAGTAGTGAGTCACTCTGCCGGTATCCCATGAGGAAAACTAACACCACATGGCTTTTGACCAAAGCATCTAAATGAGCTCTAAATGAAAAGAATGAACCTTGATGGTGAAATCACAGCATTTCCTCTACTTTTCGGAGTTTGATTACAAGGATTATGAAGGTATAACGTTATTAAGTGATGTTATTATATTTGCTAAGTTCACAGTTTGTTGACCCATGGTTCAGACTCAACTGTGACAGTTCTGACCTTGTTTGGACGATTCTAAACAGATCTTTAGTGTAGCTACTGACAACACAAACCGTATGGAAAACGGGGGTGATTTGTGCTTTTACTGTGTTTTCTGTCTAAAAACAGAGCTAAGCTAACAGAGTTATAATGTAAATTATCAGTGGACGCAGCACTTGAAGATTATAATACACTGCCTTATTTTGATCGACTGTCAAAATAACTTACTATGGGTTTCTGGTAGAAGTTAGAAGAAAACTTGATGACACTATAATACAGAGGGGTAAACAATGAACATAAATAATACATAGCAGTAAATGGGAAACAATGCAGTAAATAATAAAATGTTTTAAATACCATTTTGCTAGATTTTAGAAAGCTGGATATCATTTCATCACAAAAGATAGCTACTTTTATAAGTAATACATCTCTGTTACTATATAAATATTTTATATATTGGTAATTCAACAAGATCTGGCTCAAGAACATTAGTATTTGGTTGAAACGTATTCTTTTAAGCCATGTTAAACCTTATGCCGGAACAGTAAATTCATTTATTTATTTTTTCCATAATGAATGTAGTGTTTGCCTTAAAAGTAAAAAAAAAAAAAAAATCTGAAAGTTATCCTGATTAAAGCTGAAGAAACTCTTTTTAATACCAGTATAGTAATGACTTCAGTAATTTATCACTTGGTAATATAAATGAAGAATTTGATGTAAAGTGTGTTCGGTGTTTCTCATTCTGCGGTGTCTTCTTGTTTTTCCACCCAGGTGTCAGAACGCTGTGATTATGTGTATGTTAATGGGAAGGAGACGAGAGGAAAGGCCAAGGTGATGCTTAACTTCACGTACAGTTTCCTGAGTGCCCAGCTGGAGATGAGTGTTTGGATGCCCCGTCTGCCCTTGCTCATTGATGTGGCCGACCCCGAGCTGAGCCAGATCAAGGGCTGGAAGGTTCCTGTTACTACAGGCAACAGGAGGTAAAGGCTCAAAAATCTGTCAAGAATTTACAAACACTGATACAGTGCTACACTAAAAAAGTCACACATAATATTTTGTTGGATCACCTTTAGCTTTGATTACACATTAGATGTGGCTTTGTTTATGCAGTGTGGCAATAAATGTCACAGTATTTGTTTCCATCCAGATTTGCTATAATTTTTGGCCAAGATCTTGTGTTGATGATGAAATAATCTGACCAGTGTGTAAAGCCTTCTCCACTACATCCCAAAGATATTCAGTGGGGTCTGGACTCAGCACAATCTGTTTATGAAAATTAGGTCTCATGCTCCATCAACCACTCTTTCACAATTTGAGTCTGATGAATCCTAGCCTTGTCATTTTGGAATATGTCTACATCATCAGGGAAGAAAAAAAAAATCCCCTGATGTTCAATCCTGGTCATTCAGTATATTCAGGTTTAGCTGCCTTCACTTTATGGACACATAATGTTGCTGAACCTAGACGTGGCCAACTGAAGCAACCCCAGATCATAACACTGCCACCACAGGCTTGTACTAGATATGATGGGTAATCACATCATCCACCCCTTGTCTCAGCCTGTGACCTTTTTTCCATTTCTCCGCAGGCCAATCTTTGTGCTCTATATCAAACCGATGGTTGTTTAAGTCCACCGTTCTTAAACTACAACACAATTTGCAATTAATTAATAAAATGTTAGTGTATTGCTAAAAGAGCGCTTAACTAAGCATGGGAACCACTGCACCAATATAACAAGCACATTCCTTTTACATTTGTTTTGGGCCAATAAATGCCAACATATAGTGTAATTCTGTTATGCATCATTCATGTTGCGTGCGCCTGATTCACTCTGCTATGGGTGCACACAAACACCTGGCTCTGCTCCAGCTGGCACAATGGATAGATTTTTATGTCCACTTCATCAAAGGCTCCGATGCCCAAGTTAGCCAAACACAGAAACTATGACAACAGTTACCTTGAGTTTGATTTTATCGAGAATGAGGATGGAAGACCAAAATGCATCATGTGTCTTCGGGTGCTTGGTAATGAGACCATGAAGCCAGCCAAGCTGAAGCGGCATCTCATTACAAAGCACCCAGAGGGTAAAGACAATCATAAAGATTTTTTCTGGTGAAAGTGTGAGTAATACATGCTCCAGAAGACACAAATGGTGAATTTGGCCACAACATTGGAAAAAGCACAGAGGGCTTCCTATCTGGTATCTCAGTGCATAGCAAAAAGTAAGAAGCCACACTCGATTGGACAGGAACTTAATCTTCCAGCAGCGGTGGAAATGTGTGAAGTCAAACTTGGGACAAGGGAAGCTAATAAAATAAAAGTAGCAATGCTTTCAAATGACACTGTTAGGAGGAGAATTGAAGAACTCTCAACATTTAGGTACAGTTACTGGACAGGCTTCACTCATGTGAGCAACTTTCTCTTCAGTTGGACGAGTCAACAGACATTTCCAGCTCAACTGTTCGCTTTGGTGCATTATCCCTGGGAGGGAGGGAGAAATTTTGGAGGACTTGCTTTTTTGCAAGGAGGTGCCAGCCAGGACAACAGGAGAGGAAATATTCAGACTTCTGAATGTATTTATGATTGAAGCAGGACTGAGTGTGAAAAAAACGTGATGAGCGTCAGAAAGACTGAAGTTACCGCATGGATAAAGACCATCAGTCCAAGTGTCATTGCCACTCATTGTACTGTATTCACAAGCACTGGCTTCAAAACACATGGAACTGGATCTACACTCCATTTAAACACATCTGTGACTTCAGTTAGCTTTATAAAATCAAGAGCACTGCAGTCATGTTTGTTTGCAGAACTTTGACGGGATGAGAATGTTGAACATGAAGCACTCACTTGGTAAAGTTTCGCTACTGGTGTTTGACCTACGAAGAGAGATGGCAGAGTTTATGAGAGAGGAAAAACCCCACATGGCACAGTTTTGTGTGTGTGTGGCCATGTTGGCAGATCTTGCCGACATATTCAGGAAACTGAATAGCCTCAACCTCTCCATCCGAGGAGGCCACAGATCTGTCCTTGAAGTTGGCAACAAAATTACTGCCTTCATGAAGAAAACAGACCAATAGAGAAGTTGGAGGATACAGGATGGAATAACAGACATCTAACAGAGCTTCTCCACACAAATAATACTGTGGGGAAGGTTGACACCTCACATCACTGAGAACTTCAGTTCCTACTTCTCTAATGTTAACATGGATGCCCGGGACCGGGTCTATGCACCAGCTTAAACAGCAAATGGCAGGTAATGACAGGTAAGACGAAAGAGCAGCTGTTGGATTTATCCTGTGATAGGACATTGATGACAAGATTACAGAAGGATAACCATGCAAACTTTCAGCCTTCCCTTTCACATGCGTCCCAAACGTGCTGCTGAGGCAGTGCAGAAATTGCTCTGTTTTTCTACCACTTACCTTTGTGAATCATCATTTTACACTTTGACTGCAATATAGAACAAGTGCAGGTCTTATCTGAAAGTGGAGGACGATCTCAGAGACTATTTGTCTTCTATGGCTCCAATAATACAGAAGCTGTTCAGTGAAAGGCAGGCTCATCCTTCCCACTAATGTAGTGAGTTTTCTGATGTGCAAATTACTTGTATCTAATGAGACTGTGATGTGGCTTAAACCAAATATTTATGACTAGGATTTACTTTCTGATGTTCATGTTTTGGCCATTTTTAAACCGGATTATTAGGACTGTGCCAGAATTGTTATTGTTCATTTTCTTGTCGCTGTTCATGTTTTAAGATACAGAGTAATATTGGAATACAAATGACCTTAAGTTTTAAAAGTTAATTTGGCTAAGTTCATTATTATCAAACAGATCTATTTTTAGATAGAAATGTTTACAATAATTAATTTTATTAATTTATTTTATTAATAATTTATGCAGGATGTATAAGTAAAAATAACAGTGATGTTTCAATCAGCATGATAATATTAAAGGGGTCCATATAACAGGTCCCAGGCCCTTAAAAGTTTGAGAACCCCTGGTTTAAGTAACGAAAACCTACTCACTGCATCATATATGGAAAAATAACATTATGCAGTTGAAAGATGTTAATCACTGCAGTAACTACCCCATGAGAGGCTCAAACCCATTTGCATAGTTAAATCCAGGTAGTGAAGTATTTGTACTTAAGTATTACACTCTTTACTCCACTACATTTGTCTGACAGCTTTAGATTTCAAATTACTATTCTTCATCCTATTTCTTTCAAATGAGAGCCAAATAGACTCTTTAAAAACACGTTTTGATTAGCTTTATCACAAAGCTAAAATCAGCATTGTTTTCCCTGTGTTCATGACAAATCTTACAGAACAGCAACACCACAAACATAGGTTGATCTTATAGAATTTGATGCATTGCTGTCAATTAATCTACAGTCACAGCCACCACCTCTGTCTGGGATTGATCAAATATCTGCAACACATCCACGGCCACGAGGTCTTAACAACATGCTTCTATTTGTACCACCAGCTAAAGATAAAGACAATAACTTAAGGACCATAACTAAAATGTACCCCTTCTTTCTACAGCTCTCTCCTCTGAGTCCAAATCACAAGATTAAATATAGATGACCTGACATTGTTTTACAACGCTGCGGAAAAGAGACGCCAGTTTTCCGAGCATTGGTGCAGAGGCCCAGAGTTTCAGGAATGGAGTCAAGGCTGACCAAATCTGAAAAGTGATCAGTAATTACAGATGTTGCAGATTCAGTGCAGGAGTTAGGTGCAGATCTCTTTTGCTCTCAGCCCATTCCAATGACAATATGCTGAAAAGTTATTATGGGAGTTTAGCCCAATGATCTGAAAAATTTACAGTGCACTGACACTTTAAAACTAAAGTAGCCTTGAGCAGAGATGTTCACAGACTTTTCTCACCATATTCAGCATGCATCCAAGCATCATGCGTCTTTCTGTCCTCAGTCACCAATCATGATGTGGTTTTATTACCCTCGGCCCTCACCACAGAGCATTGTCATCAGTTCGTCATCCATCTGTCCGTCCGTCTGTATGTGCAAAAACTTTGGCGTGGACTGAAGGCCGAGGGTTTTCAAGTGTGGACACGTTATGTTGTCAGATACTCTCAGCCATAAGCTTAAACACCATCACCTTAAAGTCAGTACTCGGTAGGATTGTCATGACACCCAATGTAAAGCAAATAAAGTAAACTTCTCATGAGCGCAATCTTCAATATATGGTATGTGCATGTTCCATTAATGCAGTGGTTCTCAATCTTTTTCTGTCAGGCCCCCCTTTGTAGGAAAAATCTCTAGGCCCCCCTCAACCCCAACAACATTGCAACAGTGGTGCAATTCTAACTTTTATTGAAAGAAACATCAATATTGTAACAATATTTTTTGCTTTTCCTTGAATAAAGTGTAGTGCAAATTAAAAATAACTTAGATTTTTGCTTGAACAATACAAATAAAATCAACAAGACTGCTCCCTGAGATGATATTTTTCCAACTAAAAGTAGGAAATGCACATTTATCTTACAACTATGACGATAAAGTTGCTTTTTTAGAACAACAAACACATTTTGGTAACAAAGATGAACTTTTTACCATTATCAGTGACTGCACTGAGCCTGTTTACGCTGCACATCTCAGAACATTAAAGTACAAACTGTGCAAAAACATAAGCATTGCACATTTTTCTTTTCCAGTCCAAACCTTGTCCATTCTACAAACCTAAACTCTTTGTCTAGTCTAGTGACAGATCACCATAGCAGATTTGTTTGTTGTATGTCCCTAAAATGAGTCCAGAGTGCGCCAATTCTAAAACATTAGTTCCACCTGCTACATGTTCTAACCTGAAGAAAAAAAAACACTCAGCAGTGATCCCATGCCCCCCCGGCAAGCCTCTGTGCCCTCCCCCTGGGGGGCCTGGCCCACAGTTTGAGAAACACTGTATTAATGTATGAATCCAAAATCATCATACAGTATATAGTAGTAAAACACTGACCAGGCCATTTTACTGCACAATCACTACTTTTACTTTGCATACTGTAAGTATTGAAATCTTTTACTTGGTTTTTATTTGTAGTGTAGTATTTTCACAATAAAAAAGACACCTAAATATCTTTTTCACCATTGTTGAACAAACTAAGCCAGTGGTCCAGTGAGTACCCTATATATCTCAGCACTGTTCGGTTATTTTAAAACAGTCCTGGAACCGTCCAGATTTCGTTATTTAGGTCATTAACCTGAGAAGCTTTAAAACAATCCCTGCACAAGAATCACATTCCTCACTTAGTAAAATAAATGGAGGCCGCAATACCATGGGTTGGTAGTGCTGGTGTCGACATATGAGAAATACAATGCAGGTGCTGCTGGTGTATAATGAGTGTCTAATAATTCATTGGGCAGGTTTCCCAAAAGGTGTTATAGTGAATCAGAAATGAGTAATAATTTTGAGCATTATAGAGCATAAACAATATTAAAGAAGCTGAAAAATGACATGGATTGATCTGTGCCATGGATCATGAACTCAACAAGACAGTTCTGATAAGGATAAAGGAGTTGCTTTTCATCTATCAGTAGCAGAATATATGTACATCTATGAAAGTTTTAGCAAATATTTTAGTAGGCACTGAGACACACAGTCTGAATAGGATACAATAGCATTTGGAAATATTCTTATAACAGTACAGTGAAACTGAAGCCATGAAACTGTTGAACACTGCTATGCTTTTAATCTTGAAAATATTGTTTATTCTCTTCACAATCAATAGGTTGTCATATGATAATTTGTCATGACAAAGTCCATTAGTGTCTATGAGTGGTGTCACTGATGCTTGGACTTTACTTTCCCACCAGGGATTATTTGCTGTAATACAAATGATTAGGCTTCAGAGTATGTCGTCCTCTTGTTGTCAGTGCACCAATATTACTATAGATTATGGGAGATATTTTCACTTCACTTTTAGTTTTTCTCTGTTTTGTATTTCAATTTAATTGCAGTTTTACACATGCTTAGTAAGTTTTAGTATCTTCAGAGGATTTTAATAGTTGTAGCCTTAATGTTTGTTTTTGAGGTAATGAGAAAAATGAATCAATAGAAACTGAGTAAGATATTTTTTTCCAGAAATCATGTTTTTTTGGATTGTGTTATATCATTTTAGTTTAACTTCTATCTATTAAACCTGCAGGAGCCAAAATCATGGAGAAAGAATTTGAAAATGCACACCTTACAATAAAAAAATAAGACTATATATATATATACTTTTTTTTCCCATATAAATACAGATGATCTGATACTATTTTATGCTGTTGTGGAAGAGTGAAGATACAGAGTAGCACAGTAGAATTATGTCCAGATTGCATCTGACAGAATCTAATCAGCAATATTACAGTTGACATTTACATATTTATCCTTTCTACCTGTCTGAAAACACCTGTGATTGACCAAAAACTGAGCATCAATAAGTAGAGTTTCATCAGCCTGAAAACACAGGCAAGGAGTAGATGAGAAAGTGCTCTTAGAACACTGGAATTACAGTATACCAAAAAGTAACTATGGATGGTATAGTGATGCTGAAGAACTACCATGCACTGCAGCTTAAGTAAGTTATTTTTCACAGATGTTTTAGTCTTTGTTTTCATTAACTATGATAATCCTGGAGTGAACATGCAGAGGTCTTAACTATCTGAATTATTGTTAATCTACTCCAGATAATTATTTAAATACTTGCTGAACAGCATAAACATTATTATGTCTCTGCTTCAAAGTGACTGAACCATCATTTTCTTTTGACCTGCACCCCACAGGGTGGCACTGTAACACAAATACCTCCTCACAACACATGCCTGATCAGGTCAGACATGTTTGTCCAGTGTATAAGTGAATGAAAAATCCACCTTCACTGACCTGTCACTCACTGCCACAAACACGCCCTGGCCTCATGTTTCTGTTGCCAGCCACGAATGTCACCTTGGTTTAGACCACCAACCCTTCAATGATGTGAAGTAAGAGGTGGGGAAGGGGTGGTGAGGAGAGGTTAGGAACTAAGCCAAGCCATTGGGTAACAGCATGTTAACCTGTCAGCCTGTTTTTCTGCCTGACCAGCCATGCCTCATTAAACCTAATGGAAGCTGTCAGTCCCTCCGGCCACCTGACTTGTAGAAAGAAAGATGTGGGCTGAGACGGAGAATAAAGGTAAGATAGAGAGAGAGGGTTGAAAAATAGATCACAGGAAAGTCAGGTTAGAAATTAATGTGAGAGATATGGAGTGAGAAGCTAACTATGTGCCTCAACGTTGCAGTGTTAAGAATAAGAAAAGGGAAGTGACAATGCACAGGAAGATACAATAGATACATTGATAAAGTGGAAGATAAAGAGCCGATCAATAAGAGTGATGTGTAAGCTAGCAGCCAAAACAATGTTTCTTCTCATGGCTGACTCAGATCATTGTCCCGGGGCTGCATTTTACCCACCACTGCAGCTCCCACGGTGCAGCCTAGAGAACAAAAACTAAAATATGTTGCTGTTAATATGATGTATTATATTAGCCAAGGGAGCAGTTTGTGTCTGCAAGAAATAGTTAGTGTATTTTAGAAAGAAACGGAGCTTGTAACTTAAAATTTGTAGCTATAAAATCCAGTAATGCTTGCAGTAAGACAAAACTGTATCTTAAAACAAAATATAACAGATGGAGCCCCTCTCTTACTAAACTAGCCTTGTAATGAAACAGTTGTTTGATTCTGATTTTATAGTAGCAAATCCTCTATACCTGAGCCACCATATAAGGATTTGGTATCAGTCTTTGACAATATTCTTCGGGCAAAGAAGCTGTGTTCACATCACACTGTCTTATCGCTGCCATTGTGCTGGTTGTGCTGTTTATTTGCTGCTGCTATTGTGAGATGTGGTCAATTAAATAAGTGAAAATGGAGTGAATATTCCACAAAATTCTACTACTGGTGTGCAAACATTCTTTTTTTTTTTTTTTTTTACAAAACATGCCATATCATATGAGATAGCTGTATCTGCAAAGGGTTTGACTTCAGCCAAATAAATGGCACATACAGTAAAATATATCAGTTGCCCTTTTAAAGAAAATGAGAAAACAAGCAAGGCAGCAGTTTGTCTCTGTTAAGCTGTTTTTAATGGATTTTTGAAAACACTGGGAGTTTGTGACTTTCAGGAGGTCAGGCAGACCTACGGCAGAACAGACATTAAAGGCTTTAACTGCAGTGAAATCATCAGAGTTTAGGCTTCATGACCATTAATGGTGATTAAAAAAGATATGAATGTCATTGAATTGTAATAGGAATAAGCAGACTTGCTCTCTAAACACAAAGCTTCAGTGAAAACCTGAGTATTTAAAATCTGTCTCTATTCCTCTGTGTCAGGAGCCATTTGGTCTTAGACTCTCATCTCACCCTCTGCTTCTCCTTTTCTGTTTCATCAGATATGAAAGGGTCACCGATGACAAGGATAATGAGGAAGCAGCAGAAGATCGGACAGACAGTGGCTGCGTGGCCCAGTACCAGAGCACGACCCTGCGTGTCCTCACACATTTTGTGACTGATGCTGGAGAAGTTCGAGGGGCTGCAGAGGAGGAGGGGCCAGGCCAGCAGAACTTCCTGCTGGGCAGTGACTGGCAGGTGGAAGTGACGCAACTCGTCAAGGACTCGCTGAAGGTGGCAGACCCAAGAGTTTTGCAGCTTCTGGATGGCCAAATCCTGATTGGGCAGAGCGCTGGAACCAGCAAACTACAGGTAGTATGCAAGTAGTTGGTTTTTAATCTGATTACTCTGCAATGAGGGTTTCTGTGTTAGTCTGATGTTATACAGTATATACCCATGGGACACTTTATTAGGTACATCTGTTCAACTGCATGTTAATGCAGACATTTAGGAGGCCAAACAGATGGCAGCATCTGTGCATTTATTCATGTAGATGTGGTCAAGATGATCTGCTTTAGTTTGACTTTGAACATGGTATGGTTGTAGTATATCAGAAACTGCTGATCTGCTGGGATTTTCACTCACAACCATCTCTAGGGTTTACAGAGGATGGTGAAAATATCCTTTGAGCAGCAGTTCTCTGGGTTCTTATGTTGATCCCGGAGGTCAGAGGAGAATAGCTAGAATGGTTGAAGCTCATATAAAGTCAACAGGAACTCAAAATAAAGACTGATTACAACTGAGGAATGAAGATCATCTTCAAACACAAGTCAAACATTAAAGCATACAGGCTACAGTAGGAGTGTATACTGTCACCGGCCACTATATTAGATACACCTCGTACTAGCCAGGTACCAGTAAAGTGGCAAAATGAGTTTATATGTCATTTACAAGATTTTCAAGGAACACAAAAGCTGATGTAGTGGTTGATGGAGTTTCAAAGCTGTCAAATCATCATCCATTTCATACCAACACAACCAGTAATCAGGACTTCAACAAACAAAACTCTGTCATAACTCTAAATACATTTTTAAGTTTGTTTACTCTCATTACTTACCTTATTTTTTACCTGGATTGGGTTTAAATTTGTACTAAACATCCAAGACACCTTGAGGATGATTTGCAACATGCAGTCATGTACATGGGTGTTTCTGAAAGCAAATTAATAAACATAATCATCAGTTTTTGTAACCAAGAGTCCATTAATCATTTAGTTATGTGGTGTTGTATAGAAAACTGCAATAATCTTTCTAAAAGTTCTTCAGAGCTGAAAAATTCACTCTTAAAAATATTGTAACAGTAGAGAGAGATTTTTTTTTCTAAAAAGCATTATTTTAATTGCTATCAATTTTTTATGGGAAAGTGTTGATATTCATTGCATATAAATTAAAATTGAAATGTGTTATATTAATTCTTCAAAATGTAATAGTTTTGCTGACTTTCAGTGTGATACCTATTGAGTATTTTTCACTGAGTTCAGTAAATTTCCAAGTTACAACTTGTAACAGTTTGGATTGTTGCATGCCAGACTTCTTTTTCCATGTGTCTGAAGAAAATTTTTCTTCCACTTCATAAACTTAGGACACATACTTCACAATTTCAATACTTTTCAGAACTAATTTCTAATATCATCAACTAGTAGCATTAAAATAACAAACCATGCCCAGACAGGATCGTTTCAACAGGCTCTGTTTTTCTAACCAGACAACTTGCATTGATAAGCACATCAAACCTTTTTGAATTGCTCAATAAGTCTGGGTTATAGGCAGTGATTCAGAGGTCTGACACCAAGCTGGGATTTTAAGAGTCAGACATAACATTAAGAGTAATCTCATTTTTATGCAGGTTGTAACTTTGGTCTGCTGAGAAAAGTTCAACACACAATGTTTAACAAACTAGGGGAAGTCTTGAAGCTCTGTCAATCAATATTTTCTATAACACCAACAGATCAAATGTGTCATTTCAAAGAGCTCATTCTAGCAAAGCCACAGGGGGTGTTGGTGTCCAGCGAGTCTATTAAATATTTTCTCATCCTTCTCACTTCATCACACTCAAAATTCCTCAAACCTGTTTCCTGCAGTAACAGCTAGAGTTCAATAATATGAGCAAAAATATCATGATATATTTTGCTTGAATGGTGATATAATATCTTACTATTTTCTGAATTGGGGAAAAAGTTAAAGACAAGTTTTACTTGTTTGCGCAAAAGATTTGTGCTCTGATACTTCATTTTGGGGCTTCTAAAATCTCCATGGTTTTGTAACAGATGACTTACCACATAGTTTTGTAAAAAGTATGTATTTTGTTTACGGAAAGAACTGTTTTCTCAGTCTGCTGAGGGAATGAGCATCAGAATGAACATTTTTCTCCCTGACTTACTTATTTATCCAGCTGTGTAATCTCTCCTGTTTATGTATCTCACAGGGGTGTAAAGGTACAGAAAAAATTTGGTTTGGTACATTTTCGGTACAGGGGTCTTTGGTTTGATACATTTTCAATACATTTTTGGTACAGTGGAGACCAGTAAAGGGGAGTGCACTCTGTAACTACTGAAAGTGAAACTTAACACGCTTCGAACATCCAACCCGGCTTCTGTGCCTCTGTTATACCCACTGTTGTCATGTTTACACCCCCTTATCGGCACCCCAGCGTCAGAATAAAGTGTTTGCAGCAGTGCCGCTGCAGAATGTATGTTGGGGAAACCCTGCACATGGGTTCTGCTTGCAGCCACCCTGTTTCTCAGTGTCTGCATTCTTCACATAGGCTACATGTATTCCTTAGGTACACATCCTTATTGAATCGAAGGCCCCAAATAGTGGTCAAGAAAGTTGTGCTAATTAGGTATGTCTTATCAGTTATAGGTCCTGCTCCAAATACAACTCTGAGTCCAGACTCCCACCAAATATTACTGACTGGACAATGTGGGTACATGCCAATGGGTATGGAGTTGCAAACAGTCCAGACCATTACAGCCTGGAGCAGACACCAAGGGAGGAAAGACTATTTCCACAAGATAAAAAATTAACTTTTAGTAAATAAAAAACAGATATATACAGTAGAGCGAATGGTTGATGAACTGGTGATACATCTGGGGAATTCACCCATCAGTAGCCATGATAGGCTCTAGCACCCCTGTAACCTTCACAAAGACTAAACAGTTCAGAAAATGGATGGATGGATGGATGGATGGATGGATGGATGGATGGATGGATGGATGGATGGATGGAT
>JAPQRP010000005.1:5028569-5045664 GCA_037367295.1 Apogon hyalosoma
GGATGGATGGATGGATGGATGGATGGATGGATGGATGGATGGATGGATGGATGGATGGATGGATGGATGGATGACATAGCCTCAATCATCAATAAAATAAAATTGCAGGATGAGCAGGTACCTCAAAGCTCAAAATCTGATCCAAAGTATAGTATCAAAAGTAAAAAAAAAAAAAAATACGCTTAACAGCATTTGTATGTGTATGTGTGCCAGTTCATTTCCTCAGTATCCTTCCCTCTGCTGTCTTTCTATCAAGTAAATTCCCACCTCTGTGTCTGTTTTCCTATCGAAGGAATCAAAGCAAGGATCAGTACATGGTGTCACTGCCTGCACAGTGAGAAATGCTTTGCTTAGCGGCATATATTTATCCCTTTCTTTATTTCAGACAATGACAGAAGGCTTTGATAGGCTTGAGCTCGTTCGGGAGAATCTAGTGTAGTTCTTCAGCAAGCAGCCATATATTTTTTAAACAAGGAAAACAGACAAAGAGGTCAGTAAGGAGGAAAGGAACAGTACTAGAAAGAGTTACACTAACAGCCACATTGATCATAGCCTCACTTAAGCTCCAGATGGACTAACACATCAACCAGTCTTCACAGCTTAAGCTTTCTTCTCTCTTTCACATACACACCTACAAACCTTCAGTATCCTGTTGATCTAATTGTACTACATCCTTCTTCAGATTGGCACATTTATCTGTTTCAATTGTAAATGGACATCCATGTGGCATTTACAAGACAGCACAACACATAACAACACATTGTTAAAGCAGAGGGCTGGAATCATAATCTCCTTCACTTTATTGATCCCTTAAAGAACTGTGTGCAGTTCAGGACAGATACTGATTTTGTGGGAGTGTTGCAGAGTGATGCGTCAATGATAGTCATGTGACTGCTTACATGGAAAAGGAAATTACTGGATTGATGTTAGATTCATCTCATCCTGAGTTTGATGTTGGTAAAATAGGAAAAAGATGTATGGAAAAAAGATAAATGGAAAGTGTCCATGGCTAGCTAAAGACAATTAAGTACTTAACTATGTGGCCAAAACAGCAGCCTTGTAGCAAAACAGCAAAATTGAATAGAGGACAGTATAATATTTTGTCATTGCATAACTTCCACATTAAATGTCTATAAAACTATAAATCAGTAAAAATAAAATCAACAAATAACATAGCAATAAGTAGCAATAAAGTAAAGAACAATGCAAACAGTAACTCGTGGCGATAATTGTGCAGATACTTAGATGTGCGGTACAGCAGCAGAACCCACACAGTCAGCACCGTATCAGTTAAGTAGTAAACAATGTAAACACTATGTGGCTATACAAACGGTATCCAGTATAAACAAGTGGTGCCAGGCACAACAAACCCCACCCCTCACAAATGTTTTAGCTCTTAATGGACATCTCCCTCTTAAAACGTGAGACTATGGGTTTGACCTTTCAAGGTTGCTCAAGGTCAAAGGCCATGATGCCATTTTGGAGCCTACATGTAGTGTCCAATCTGTCAACAATAGTAACTGAGTACTTATCACCGCTCTTTTTGGAGTTATGACCATTTAAAATCATGTGACCTTGATTTTGACATTTCAAGCTTGCTCAAGGTCAAAGGTCATAACGCCATTTTGAAGTCCATGCCAGGTTTCCTATCTGTCAATAATAGTAACTAAGTCTCTATCTCCACTTGTTTTTCTTTTATAATCCATTTTAGTTTTTTAGGTATTGACTGAGTGACCCCCAACCTCTTCAGTCAACAATAGGTCAAACTCTATACACACAAGATGCAGAATTGAAAGACGAGCATGTTGATGCTCATTGGAAGTCTCTAAGATGAATAGTTCAAAAGTTATATCCAAAATGAGATTTTGACCTTTATTGTGACCTTGACCTTTGACCTAGAGTCTTCAAGTTTGGCCTTCAAGGTTCTGATGTCAATGTACATCAACAGTGAGATCAAAAGAAGCTATATGCAAAATTGAGTATACGGGAATGAAAAGGAAATTCCTGATTTTCCCTATCTCTTATCATTGCGAAAACACATTTTTTGGTGACCTTGACCGTGAACTTTGACCTACATTTACCAAAATTTAATGGGATCTATTCTTGACCACCTCGCACCTTTCCTGAAAATTTCATGGAAATTGGTTCAGTATTTTTTTTTTGCATAAATTTGCTGAAAAACAAAAACATACACAAATTAAAAAAAAAAAAAAAAAAAAAAAAAAACCTCTTGCCTCCCCTTCGGGGGGGGTAATAAATACTGCAATAAGACAGTTCAGATCTGAAAAATATAGTCTTCAAAAAAAACAGACTGTGAGGGCATCTGTCCCTCAACATGGAGGTTATTAATTACCACAGCTGTCATTGTGTTGTAAGTACAGATATTGAACGCTGTATCCAGACAGTGACACAGAATGGATAAAAATGGCCCCTTGTGTACTATACAACTTATTTGGTTACATAGTACAATGTGCTTGTGTATGCGAAGTCAGACGTGTAAGATAATTATGAGGGCAGCCAGACAGATCATTGGGACTACCTGTTGGACTGACTCAGAGCAGTTACAACTCTAGGGAAACAGCCATTTTTCAGTCTGGAGGTGTGGGCGTAGAAGGCTTGAGTTCAAACAGATGATTACATGAAAGTGTGTAGTCCATAGACATGCCAGTACCTTTTCTGAGGCAGAATAAGTTAGATATCCTCAAGGGCTGGAAGATTTATCCCAATGACCTTCTGAACACTGAAGATGAGTCACTGAAGAGCTTTCTTTCCTCTGTTGTACCACAAAGATGTGTGTTTAGCTTCATTTTGAATTCTCTTCTGTGTCCTTCATAAAAACTGTTGTCGCTGAGGTCTCTTGACAAAGCCAGTCACAGTTGTGTCATCCGCAAAGTCAACAATGGTGAAGAAAATGTAAGAAAATCATGTAAAGAGGTACTCAGTATGCATCCTTGTGGTGTGCCCCTACTCACTGAGGGCGCTTCCACACAGCGTACCCGAGTCCGTGTCTGAGTACGTTGGACCCCAAAATCCGCTTAGTTTTATCAGTGTGAATGCAAATGTTCCGTGCTCAAGTACTGTACCCAAGTCCAGCTGAGAAGGTAGTCCTGGGTACAGACTGCATGGACTCCAGTATGGTACCTTGCAGTGTGAAAGCGATCCGTGCCCGAGAACGAACGTGACCTAATCACCACGAGACCAAAGATGGCACTCCTGTTGTCTCCTAAAAAAGACTCGGATCCGTGCAGCACAGGCTTGTCTTATCGACCAAACCACTCGGTGATATATCAGGGACAACAAAGGTCGATCCTCTTCACTTTGCCTCAAACAGGATAACAGATAGAAAAGTATTGCCATCACTGTAGACAAATGAACAGAACAGCCACTCAGTTGATGACGTAAGGGTTTGTCTTCTTTTGACTTCGACAGAATTCCTTCCACACCGCCACCCACTGTTTTGGCCCTGTAACGCCCACACATACTCGGGCACGGGCCGCGATATGCACTTGTGAATGCAACATCTGCGGAAAAAGTGTGACGGTATCCAAGTATGGTACAGACTCGGGTACGCAGTGTGAAAGCGCCTGTATAATCAGGTGGGGACCCAGTGTCTCCACCTGAGGATGCTCTGACAAGAAATTGAGTAACCACTGATATATACTGATGAGCTATAGCCTTGCTGGTGGAATTTGGAGGTAAGCTCACTGGGGTTGACAGTACTGATAGCAGAATTGTAGTCTACAAATAGCATCCTCACGGTATCTGCCCTGTCTCTCCAGGTGAGTCAGTACAATGTGAAGAATCAGAGAGGGTGTACTCTGTGAGTCTGTTAGCTCCATAGGCAAACTGGTGTGAGAGCAGTGAAACCAGAAAAGTGGTTTCTATGTAGTAGAAGACAAACCTTTCAAAGCATTTTATTATTCTTGCTGTGGTGAGACAATAGTCATTCAGATTTGTGATAGATTTTTCAGCACTGGCTGAACTCTAAGCATTTGGTTGCTTGAGATAAAGCCAGTTTGAAGATTCTTATGACTACCTCAGCTTGCTCTTCAGCAAAATACTGGTACATCCCATCACTCTGTCCAGACTCGTGAGTTCTCTGTCAGACCCTGTTTACTTTCTACAGTTTGACCATGACTTATGCTCCAACTCTGAGCGTCTTTGGTAATTTTTAAAGCCTTTTTTCAAGTTTGTCTGTCATTTTTCTGTCCACTCTGCTGTTCACACAGCTGTGAATGTAGTGGATAACAGTGGCTATGTCCACCTCTGTGCCAGGGGTAGCCTGTTGCACAAAAGAGGTCCCAGTGGATATGATCAAAGCAGTGCTGGCATTGTAAAGTAGACTCCCCTGGTCATATTTGGACTGTTTTTCACCCACAGGGTTGGGTTTATGGATGAGAGGTGAGTCTGCTGGTGTCAGAGACAGTGAAAGATTATCAGATTGTCCCAGAGGTGGGCTGGGGAAAACTCTTTGAGTCTTGGATGTTTTTGTACACTTGATTTAAGGTGTTTGAGCCCCATGAACACTGCAGCTGCTGGTAAAATATATGCAGCCCAGAGAGTAAGTTGACCTGGTTAAAATCTCCCGCAACAATGAAATCACTGTCAGTAGGGTAGCCAGGTGCTTTAAATGGGATTGCAAGGCTGTCACTATTGTTGTTTCCCACAGTGCCTAGGGAGTGTTTCGAGTCACCATAAAGTTATAAGCCATTGCAATTCTTTTTGTGTTCTTTTTTATCGAGTTATGTAGAGAAGAATATGACATGAAGTAGCATGTTCTTATAACATGTCCCATACAAGCAGCCTACTCTTTGGCACACATTTGGTTTGTTAGGATCAGGTTAACCAAACTGTTTCCCAGTTGTTGGTTGCAGCTGTGTTAACACCTGAGCACTTTAATTTGTATCAGAATACATCCATGACAACAGCAGGCATTTAAAACAGTGGTAAATATTACAGATCTGAAGAGCAATAGCCCTGTGACTTGGTGCATCAGTCATGTTTTTAGCTACAGATGCTGCCACTCCAGCTCTTACCAGAGAGACCTTGATGTGTGCAGCATCTGGTTCATAAGACACAGTTTCTCAGAGATGCCTGAGTAGAAAACCACAGCCTTACTCTGTCCTTGTTAGATAGATTGGATAGCAAAGGCAGTATATGCAGAGCACTTTGTAGCCTGCACCCATACTTTCTTCTTTCTCTCACAGCAAGGCAAGGCACATTTATTTGTATAGCACCATTCATACACAAGGCAAATCAAAGTGCTTTACAAAGGCATAGAAACATAAAAGCACATAGGACAATAGCAGAATAAAATATGAAACAAAAGGAAAGTGCAGAAAAGATGTTCCACTCCGGTGGAAACCACCACCCCTGCGGTTACCTGCCTCATGAGTGCAATTCGCTACTTGCACCCCCAGGGACTCAAGAATCCCAGATGCTCAACCGGTTGTTAACGCCTTCTGCAAACAGCAGGTTAACCCTGCTGTCCCGGGTCTGAAAAACCTTGAAGCCCAATCAGGTTGTTTCCCTTGCACAAATTGTGAAACCGTGGCAGCGGCCCAAACTGCCTGGTAGCACCTTTAAACCTGGTGTATCACACACTTGTAAACCTGAGTGGCAGGCTCCACTTTGGCAGAAACCACTGCCCCTGGGGTTACCTGCCTCGTTGCGAGTGCAATTCGTTACTTGTGCACCCCCACTGCATGAGTCATGTTTGCTTCCTTACATCTTCTGTGGTGATCCACAGAGCTCTCTGGTGCTTTGGCTGCCTCTTTCATGATGCTGCCAAAGTTGCCTCAAACTTGTTTTTCACAACTTTGTGTAATGCTAAGCAAGTTCTGTGTTCCCACAAGAGTAATTCACTATGTCAACTAATCATAGTTAAAAGTAAATAATATTTCTGTCATCTAAATCTGAAGTTACTGACTGAGAAGAGATGTTACTGTAGGATTTTAAATGTTTTGTTTGTTTTATGGTTTTCTACTTTTTTGTTTTCCTGCTCCCCTCACTGAAGCATGTGTGTTTCTACACTTACTCACTCCATCACTTCCTTGATCTTAAACATAATCAATTAGGGTGACTTAGAACTATTGACCAAGGTGTTAAGGAGACGCTGACATTTGTTTGATCCACATCAATCTATGACCAAAATCAAACAAAAGTGTTTTCGGCTGTCGACATTGAAACCCAAGGTGAATCCCTATGGCAACCAAGGGAAGTCTGTAAAAACACACACCATTTTCTTTAGTACGCCTGGTTCTCAGCATCAGTAAGTAATGTAGTTCTGTATACCTATACCTATACCCATAATGAGTAGTATGTCTCCCTTGAGAGGAATGCACATTATATATCTGAGCATAAAGGTTAATTCTACTATTTTGAATGCACTCATGGTTTCCTAATCAATGTTTCTACTATTTAACAAATTACTCTGAAAATGTCAGGTGTGTTTTCAGACTAGGCTCTGTTATGCGGCTCAGATGTTGAGTGAAAAGGTTAAATCATTTTGAATGAAAACATGTTCTTCATAACAAATCTTTTGAGTTTAATCCTTAGAAATCAAATAATCATGTAAACGCTTGGTGAAATAGATGTGCAAAACCAAGCATAAAATCAGCCAAATGAAGCACTACTGCTACGTATTTTAATGGCTTTCCCATTTTTCCTAAAACTTACATAACATTTTGTTGTTGCTGTTTTTTTGTTTTTTATTTCCCTTAAATTAATTTCAGTGCTACATTTTAAGCATCTGAAGTACATTATTATATACAGAAGCATTTGAAGATAAAAGAAAACTTTAAAATTAATATTGCACAGCAGGATAAAGGAATGTGGCCTTTGAAGAGATGTCTTTTTAACATGTCACAGAGCATGTTGCTTTTAACACAATAAGTACAAATTACTTGGCCATGGAAACAGAGTTTATATAGTACTGATGGTTACACATAAAAAGATTCTGCTGTAAATGGAGTTAGGTAGTGATAACCCCCAGAGATTTGGACAGAAATCATACCAGACGACTCTGACAGCTATGAATAGAAGAGGGGAGCCTGGACAGGTCTTTAATTGCCCTCTGGAGGTGGAATGACGCACCTGTAAACTGGTGTGAGAAAGGTACTCAATGTCTGAATGTCTAGTGTAGGGTTCTCACGACTATGGATGAAGGCCACGAGAAGGACTTGCAATCTCTGTAAATAGGGTTCAGGCCAGACATGACATCTCTGAAAATTGGACAAAGGACTCTGATAGAGGGGAGGAGAAGGGGTCTGACTACTTCAAGTTAATCAAGGAAAAGAGCTGTGACATCTGTGAGAGAAGAGCAGTAGAAAGTCTGGACATGTATTAGTATTTTGTCAGGGATGATTTCAGAGATAGGGTTGATTACTTCGACAAATGCAAAGAATGATTGTAGACTGATATTGTAATTGTCTTTTTGTGGCTATTAAAATTTAGGTCGCATCCTTGACTAAACTATTATTTCTGTCTTGGCATGGCAGCTGGAGATGTGCAATGACTTATAATAATTTATTTTGCTCCAAAAATAATTACTTTTCTTTAGTCTTTGTTTTTGTGGAGAAAATTTTGGCTGCTTGTTGACTGGAATACATCAAAACAGTGACTCAAAAACAAGGTGTTAATTATTTTTTTTTTTTTACTGCCTTTACACAGAATTTATTAAAAACAGCAAGTTTGCTTGTACTACTTCAAAAGTGAAATGTTTCAACTGATCTCCGTTAAAAGAAGTTTATAACAGCAGTTTTCCTGAACAAAGATTAATGTTGGCTATTAGCAGAGCATCTCATGCCAGGCAGTTATAAACCTTTGTTTCTGTTTCACTGTTTGCAGGAAGTAAAAAATTAACATCAAAAGAAACATGTGCAGATGATAGACAGTGAAATCATCCAAAAAAAAAAAAAAGAGTTTGATCCCAATCAGGGTAGAGCACTGACGATGAGGTGCAGCTGTTGGTGTTCAGGGAAAGGGGAAGATGGGAATGGGGGGACATACTGATGGAATGGCTGAAGATGCATTCCATCAACTTCAGATGCTTCTTTCTGTAACTAAAGGATCTGTGATCCACCTGCAGGCAGAATTGGGCACACAGCCGATCCCAGGCTGATGGTGTTGAATGTGGAGCTTAAAGTCCACAGACTGGATCTTGGTGTGTTTTACTTCTGAAACCCATGGGATCATACACTTTCCCCAAAGATCATGTTGTCTTTTGAGAGTTATGACTTAGTGATGGATTCAGGTAGAGCTGTGGCATTTTCCCTCTTTAAACTAGAGAAATAGAGTGGGTTTCAGCTACCCTGTGTTTGTTCAACTGATTTGCTACCGTTTATCTACGTATTTATACAATATTGTGGACACCCTTTTGCCTGGTGTATTTCTTACTCCTTACTCATATGTATTAAATGCAATATTAAATTCTCTTGGTAATACAGTCAATAAAATCTGACTGACTTGGGTATTTGTGTTGGCTTTCAGAGGGTGGCATCACAGCCAGTCAGTCAGATTCAGACACAACTTTACACATCACCAACAGAGATGGAGGATGAGAATAGAATTGAAAACATACAGATTACACACAGAGGCTGGCCAGAGATCCTCCACAAACACAGTCTCAAAGATGGTATACTAACAGATAGAAAGGCAGAAATATGGTAAATATATACTGGGTAGAGCAGAGGCGTCGGAGCTGGATTTTATTTATTGTGTTAGATTGTGTAGGCAGATTATGTAGGATACAATGCAGGGAAATGGATTGGAATGGAATGTTGGAATAGTGGATTATATATTTATTGTTTCTGAGCACTAGGGCACAGCCATCAAACCACCCAGACAAAACCCACAGTATCTAAGATAATACTGTGTGTGTTTTTCCCAGTAAGCCATTTGATGTTTGCAGTGAATAACTTGAATGTGTTGGGCCACTAGCAGGTGGTGTTGTAGGCTCCATTACACATTAGTCAAATAAACAGAGTAGAAGAAGCAGAGCATTCTGTGGTTTTCTGTCTGAAGTGCTAGTGATGTCTTTACGTGACATGGAGGAATAATTCAATCTTCACATCAGTCCACACTTCATGAGACATGTTTTCACATTTTATCAGAAAAGTTTACTGTCAGAATTTATCTGAAAAAGGTTTGTCCATTTCATGTATATGCATAAAAAAAAAAAACAAGAAAAAAGACACCTAAAAACTAGCAAATGAAAAACACATTTTTACAAAAGATTCCATAAACATGTTCATGGAAATGACAACATTTACATTGCATATGTTTATAGAAATTCAGTTATTGTAACATGGTAGAGAAGCTATATCATATGTAAAATAATCATCCTATTACAAAAAGCAGTACATCATTCTTGTGAAGGTATACCAGGTGCCATAGGGTGTGATCATTGGTCGGACTTTTGGATTTAAAATCATTCATTTATTTTGGTCGGTCAAAGAAAATTTTTTACTTTTATTTATTTATTTTAAACTTTTACTGCGATGACAGTGAACTGTGGTTGTTCTGGTTGTTGGGTTGGTAAAATTCATGATAAACTATCACAGTGTACATAACAGATGTCTTGGGTGTCAAAGACCAGGCTGGTGGATGCAAACGCAGTTGTTGGGGAGATTTATTGTAGAAGTGTGCAGCACTCAGTTTGTTCAGTGGTTGTGCAATAATGTCAAACTACTAGAACAGTGTGATTTATGTTCTTGAAACTTTCCTAAGCAAAATGAATCCATGTTTAAGGATAACACGCATGTACTCCTAAGTGTATGCTCTTCATTCGACTTTATACAGCCGGACTGAGACTGTACTAGGTTTAAACCATATTTTATGTTTTCACGCCTATAATGATGTTGTCTGTGTTTAATATTCAAGGAAACAACTATCACTGTGTGGGAAGCAAAGGGAAAATAAAAAGAGGTATACCAAAGGGAAGAAAACAGGGAAAGAGGTCTGTACAAATGAGGCAGTGATCGGGGCTGGCAGTTCATTATGGCTGGTAAACACAGCAGTGTGGGGGTGGCTGCAGGAGAGACTGGACTCCTAATTGGAGCGGATGGGAGGGATTCTCATCTCATAACAATATCACAACTATTTAGATGCTTCCACCTCTGGCAATTTAGGGAGATGGAGAATTTGCTAGTCAGTACAGATTTTATGGTTGCAGTTGGGCTTTTTTCATATTTTAGTTCATGTTTGTTCATGAAAATACTTTGTTCCTTTCTTGACGCGGGGTTGTTGGCTTATGTGATCCATTACAAAATAACAGTTTAGAGTAGAGAATAACACTCTCTCTATTTCCATTTTCATTTACTGTTGATACACACCTAAAAAAGAGATTGTTGGGATGATGTGGTAAATGCACAGTAAAAAAAAAAAAAAAAAAAAAAAAAAAGAAAGAAAGCAGTGATATTAAAGTTTACTCTGTCTTGTATTTTATTATAGACAGTATGAACACAATATAGCTCATGTTACATCTGGTCAACTTCATTTCATCTTTCAATATACACTGTCTGGCTCAAAACAATTTCCAGACACTATATTTCAATTTATAGCCTTTAGTTTTGACAAAACTGGTCTACAAGTAAAATGCCTCCAGAATAAAAGTAGTGAAATGTTACTAAGTTTGAGTCACTAATAAAGAAAAATTAAAGAAAAAATGCTGGTTGACTGTAGTTTCTAAGATACAGTCTTGGGTCAAAGTGTGAAATTGTGAGAGTTAATGAGAAAATGTGTTTTACTCTAAAGGAATGTTTGTCTCAGAGCTACCAGGTATATTTCAACACACTTCCTGCACATTACAATATATTCACTTTTGTGGAAGAGTTATTATAAATCTAACAGATAAATGTACATTAACCAATATATGTGGAAAAGCAATTCATCATATACATTGAAAACATCAGCTAGCCAGCATTTTTTCCCCCAAATCAGCTTACTAAAATGTGTAAGATTCAGCGCATTTAATCACTGATGTAGATAATTTATAAAAACAAACAAACAAAAGACAGTGTGATCAATGTGACATACTTACATTTGTGTATGCTCAATTCACAATATTTATTTATGTCCAGAGTGTCATTAGTATGTCAGTAACATTTTACACTCATGAGCGGAGAGTCAGACCGTGGTGTAAATTCTTCTCCATCAGATTCCAAAGATTGTCAATGGGGTTCAGGTCTGGACTCATGCTAGCTGAACCACTCTTTGAGAATCAGAGTCTGATGAATTCTGGCATTGTCCAGTCTTTATGCTCCCTGGTAAATTAATAGATGTTTAACAATTGAGCAGCTATTCAGTGCATCAGTTAGGGTTAAATAAGTTGTTGCAGCTGAAACATATTAATCACTGCAATAATTGTACAGTGGAAAGTGATGAACCATTGCCACTGTTTAGCCAGGCAGTGTGTATCCATTGCTCACATTCAGGTCTCAACACATTCAAGAAAAAGTTAGAACAAGGGCATTTTGTAGTTAATAATGAATAAAAAAAACATTAAACAACAATGTAATGTAAATGGGTGATTGTAATCATGATTTGGTACAGAAGCAGCATCCAGAAAAGGTAAGATAAGGTGAATTATTGGAATGGATAAAAACAGAAAAAAGACTGGGGGGGGGTTTTACTGTAGTAAACCTCTGTATTAGTATAAGGAGTTATATTCTAAAACTCCATTTTAAATTTTACTGTGTTAAAAGAAAGATATGTATTAACAGAGAACTGAAAATTCAGAACATTAATAGAGAGAGGAAATTCACTATACATCCTCCCAGGGATCAATAAAGTTAATCTGGATCTGTATTGTTGATTTTGCTGGGTTCAGAGGCATCTGAAATGGACCATCAGTCAATGGAAACATGGACTGTGGTCAAATACCACATTATTACCCTGCCCCCCGAAGGGGAGGCAAAGGGTATTGTGTTTGGTTCGGTTTGTTTGTTTGTTTGTTAACACTCTAGCAGCACAATTATTGGTTGAATTCATTCCAGATTGGGTTTATAGATTGCCAGTGACCCAGAATAGATGTGTTTACATTTTGGGAAAAGTTGGTCAAAGTTTTTTTTTTTTTATGAATTTTTAAAATTAATTTTTCTTCTCCCATTTACTTATAATGGGCAAAATTTCACATCTATAAAAACATCAGTTTTGTTTCAGTTTACTTCAGACTTGGCACATATGTAGAGGCATTTGATATGCTGACATCAGCACACACATAAACATGATGACATCAGCTGGATTGATTCCAAAATAAGCTACAAGAGGGGCGGGGTTTTTTTGTGCCTGGCACCATTTGTTTCAACCCATTTTTGGGAAAAAAATAGGCGTGTTCCAGAACTGAAGTCAAAAAATACCTCAGGACTGGATGTCTATTTGCAAATGAAATGAAAATGAAATTACCTTCTCCAAATTTTAATATTACTACTTTCAATTTTATTTGACACGTTCCCACCTTTTTCTTATTTGGGGTCATGTACCACACTAAGCACATTTATAGATTAAAGTTTGGCAGCTGTTTTTCTGCAAGATATTTTATAAGTACTTAGCTGAAGACGAGAGACGGTAGACTATCAGTAAAGAAAATATCTTTTAATATAATGTGTATATACAGATTTTTTTCCTCTGCTGCTTTTACATGGACTTAATATAAATAAATAGATAAACAGTTCTAGACACAACCATGTAGAGTCCAGGCTTTATTTGCTGGGAGTTGGACATTCCACCATCTGCTGAGACATCATTAGCCAAAACTTGTAGCCAGTAGCAAATTATTTATAATCAAGCAACAACATCAACATGTTATGTTATGTCAAAATAGGCTAAAATGAGTGGCTGTGTTTCTTGTAGGTGCTGTCTCCTCTCACATCCTCTGTCTTGGCTGAGAGGACCATAAGGGTGGTGGATGATAAAGTCACTGTGACAGAGCTGGGGGTGCAGTTGGTATCTGGACTCTCTTTGTCTCTGCAACTCAGCCCGGGAAGCAACAGAGCCATCGTCGCCACCGCAACTACACAAGAAGTTATCGAATCCCTCAAACAGGTACGACTAAAAATCACTGGTTTACATTTATTCACTCACATTAATGTAGCACCCTTTAGGTCTTTATTCAGACAGTTGTTCGTACCATGAGGATTTTCACACAGAATAGGAATATTTTGCTGCAAAAAAGCAGCATTTTATTCATTCAGAACAAGGTCAAGCTTTTATACCACCAATGAATGCACGAAACAGTTGTTTATGTGAAACAGGCAACGCAACATAGGACAACAGCAATGGACCCATTGACTTCTAGGCACACTGTTTTATATGCGACACAAAAATGATAGAGATAATGAAGTGAAGAACAATATGTAGAGCACCACTGCCAAACAACCAGGCTGTCAGGTAATAAAGAGTTTCTGTAACATGAAGGTCACATGAATCAATACACTGTGTACCATGTGTGTCTTTACCTGCACACTGCACCTGAACTAAAAGAAACAAAAAGCACGGCACAGACACTGGGGATGTCAGTGTTTTATTAAATACATGTTGCAACTGTTGCAAACTCACATCACCAGTATGAACAGATTTACAAAATATTTATGGGCCATTTCAAAATAACCAGCATTTTTCATTTGGATGCTCCAAATTATGGTAGGCCCTTTTCCAAATGGAACTCTTTCCAATAAAGACATGTGGCATCTGCTAATATTATTTGGGTTTTAGGAGTTTTTGGGAACATAGCACACATTCACAATATGAATCTCAGTTTGAGTTTTTACCAAGTTTGCAAAACAGCCTCTTATATGTTTGCAGTCACTTTTGTCCATTGTACATGATTAAGAAGGCAATGGATACCAAAGAAAAGTCCAGAAAAGACCTACTTTGAAAGATTATAGAAGACAGCAGATTTTAGGATATTTTAGGACCGGCTACAGGAATAAAAAACGAAAAAAATTTTTAAAAAAGCATTTTAATACAAAGCAGCAAAATGGGACATATGGCTTCAACTACTCCATATTTTAATGTGATGAACAACATGTCAGAGGATTAGAAAACAGACTAATATTCATGGAATATTAATTTTCATTGGCCATGTAAATCACTTAATAGGAAAATGGTGTTTTCCAGAGGACAAAAACTGAACAACATGAACTTGGTCCATGAAAACATAGTTTCTGTAAGTCAATACTTAATCAGCCATTATGGAAAGAAGTGAAGTTATCCTGTGTGATGATCTATGATGCATTATTCTATACTGCCCATTTATTTAACGTACCAGTTCATGGGTATATCAGGGTTATTAGGGAGTGTGCGGTATTCATAGTCATTTTTCTTTTAGAATTAATTCACTCTTGATATGGTGAAGCCATTTCCTTGATTTGCATATCCAACCACAGAACAGCTCTGTTATTCCCATAATTATAATTTCAAATTGAGAAGGCTACTGTCTCTTCCCGTGGAGGGCAAAGAATAGATTCATATCCACTCTATTTATCCAATTGTTTCCATAAGACTTTCTACTGTAATTAAGACACAGTCTTTCTTCCACTATGTTCCTCTGTTTTATTTTTCCATCATTCTTATGCATTAGCAGACATTGTGCAAATTACTGTTTTTGGAGTTATTTTCAGCATCATTTGCAAACTGGGTGAGTGTTGTACTGATATAATTTTTTTTCTGTTTGTCTGTGTGTATTTTCTTAGGAGTCCTTCATCAGTGCTTGGCTCCAGTTCAGTGATGGCTCCATGACCCCTCTAGACAACTACAACCCATCTCATTTTATCCTTTCAGCCACTTCTTTAGATGAAAAGGTGGTGACAGTGCAGCGTAACGCAACATGGAAGTGGCTGACTATTGTTGCAAAAGGTGAGGGTCAGGGTCTACTGGTGCGAGTCGAAATGAGCCCCTCAGAGGTGTGCCAGAAAGCAAAACGGCGCACCATCTTAGCCACTGGAATGGCAAATATACAAGTGAGGTTTGGCCAATCAGAAGAGCAATACAGACAACCTGGAGACCGGAGAACAAGGCCTGATCCTCCTTACTATGGTGGGTCTATCTCCGACATGGAGACTGGGTTAATTAACCGTGGAGCCACAACTATTAGGGGCCATGTCCCAGTGAGACCTAATGGGGGCCGTCTATCAGCGGACAGTGGAATGAGGGTCCCAAGCGAATTCTCTGAATACCCAGACCAGGGAGAGCTGCCGAGGAGCCGCAGTACTGATGAGGACCTGCTGCCCTCCCGTAGAGGCCTTACAGACTTAGAAATTGGCATGTACGCTCTGCTCGGAGTGTTCTGCCTGGCCATCCTGGTTTTTCTCATTAACTGCATCTCTTACGCATACAAGTATCGCAGCAAGCACTTGTCTTTGGAGGCCCCAGAGGCCATGCCACATGCCCATGACTGGGTTTGGTTGGGCCAAGAGGAGGGGCTTTGTCTGCAGCAACAGCAACAAGACGAGCTGGGCGGGACCCTGGAGGAGGGTAGTCAACTCTTAAATGGAGGTGTCCAGCGTGGTAATAGCAGTGTGGGAGGATGTAGCTCAGGTGGGAGGGATCACAGGAATGAGTCACTTAATTCACCCACCACCAAGAGAAAGCGGGTGAAGTTTACAACCTTTTCCAATGTCAAGTCCAGTAATGGATGTCCTGTGCTCAGCCCATTAGCACTAGTGCAGACCAGTGAGATAAAATGGGTATGTCCGGATATCGAGCTTGGGGATTCAAAGGACCTTAGGAACTACATGGAAAGGCTGAATGAGAATGCAATCAAGAACATTGCATAGGGAGTACTGTGTGTTTTAAATGAACCTAAAGAGAAACTCACCTGAATGCCTTCAGAATAAGGAGGGAGTGAGGGTTGGAGTGAAAAAGGAAAAGAATGGTACAGACTACAAACTGTACCTCACCACAACAACAGGACAAGTGCATTCAGCCTCTGTTGTTTCCGTAACAGTACTCGGAAAAGGTCAAACAGTGGACTACAACAAGAAAGGATCTGCCACGGCACCACAGCATAGTTTAAAGGGGAAAATGTGAACTCGATATTGTTGCTTAACTTAAAGTATGTTCTTTGTCTTTAATTGATGTTTCTTTCTTTTTTATTCACCGTGTACTTTGTTTTACGTTTTCTTTTTAAATCATGTATTGTTGTATTTGTTGCTTTTTTTAGAGTTGCTGTATGCTCTGTATCACCTGTCAATAATTATAGATTCTAGGAGAGAAGAGTTAAAAAGCAATTTTGTACTGTATATAAATAGAGATTGATTTGGAGGTATTATGTAAAGTAAAATTTTGTAAAGTGCTGTTTGGTTTTGTTTTAGTTCCGTTGGTCTCCCAAAACCAGATCCATGCATGATGTTATTAAAGAGGAGGCATGTGCGTCTGATCTGGCACCTAAAATTACAGTGTGTAGATAACTTATACCATTGGGAGACATGTCAGTTTAGTATTATTGCATTCATTAATTGTGAGCCAAGCTTTGGGTTGGGTTTAATATTGAAATTGGGTTAAATGGTTTTGTTGTCCCCATATTTTCCCCTCTTATGTTAATGTTATTCTTTATTTGACTTCCCTTGATTCAGTGGCACACTAGGTTGTTTTTTTTTATACTTCAAATATCCACCATCCAGCAATAGCTTTACAGAAGCTTAAATCTAAATTCAATAGAAATACTGATCAGCATCAGGAGACAATCACAAATGATTTAAGACCAAACCCCTTCATTACTACTGTTCAGTAACACTCAGTCTGGTTTATTAGTACTAACTACTAAATGTAATTCCATTTCTTATTCTACTGTACAGGACATGTGGATTCAAGCAAAAAGGAATTAAGGCAGCAAATGAATGAAGAATTACAAACTGTCAAAAGGCAGACCTAAATCTGACCTCTTCAGTCCTTAAGTCATGTGTTCATTTTTCTATCATTGCTTTAAAACTGACTGCTGGACTAATTAAAACTGAAAGTGACTCTTCTTCATCATGCTGCTGTGTGATTCATTGGCCTGGTTTTTGTTTTGTGGATCTCATGGAATAGAATAGAATAGAATAGAATAGAATAGAATAGAATAGAATAGAATAGAATAGAATAGAATAGAATAGAA
>JAPQRP010000005.1:5049563-5063956 GCA_037367295.1 Apogon hyalosoma
GAATAGAATAGAATAGAATAGAATAGAATAGAATAGAATAGAATAGAATAGAATAGAATAGTCATTGCACAAGTACAGCAAAATTGGATGCAATCCTTGGTGAGATAAAATTCTGTTAAAGATCTGGAAAACCAGATTTGCCCAGTTTATGAGAGCACACAGACAGTGGCCTTATCAAATATCAAAGTGAAGTGCTTGTTGTCACGTCAGCTAGTTTCAGAAGAAGGTGAGATACTGTAGCTAGTCATGCAGGTATCCTCCCCCATCCACGATAACAGTTTAGATATTCTCAATATAGTATTAGTACTGATCTGCACAAAGCAAAATGGTCACACAGAGACTGTATTAATGTCAGTTTAAGTAGTTCACCTGCATATCATCCTACGCACTGATAAAAATCAAACTATAATGCCGAAAATACATTTCACTCATGTATGAGAATTAATTTAAAAATATGAGGTGGAAGTTCTGCAAACACTGATGCTTTCTCTTTAGGGAAGAGAAATAGGTAATACACAGAGAGAAATCCAACTCCAAGGAAAAGAAATTAGGTTATCATATTCCCACGAAGTGAAGGTTAATAGATTGCTGTACTGCTAAAGAATCAGTCCTTGAATAGCAGCACAGTTTCACTGTTTTACTCTAATCTTCTTTGCTACTCTCAAACAGTTACTGTATATTAAATTAAACCTATTTTTTTCGTCTGTACACAGCACCTGAGCTACCTTTTCACCATTTTGGACCGAAAGCTACTGATAAAAAAGCACCAGTGTTTGAAGTCTTCCCAAGTCTGCTTTCATACCTGTCAACCCAGTGCTTGTTTTGTCCAGTCTGGCCTTTTCAGTTAAGTAGATTTTAACTTTTGACCACTCTCAAACATAGAAGGTGACAGTAATGCACCTTAAAACCGGATACAAGTTTGGAAATATGTTCTCAGCTACAGTAGAAACATGGCAAGAGGGCAAACTATAAAAGGTCAACCATACTCTCTGAATATATAAATGACTATTTCTGAGGTAATGAAAACACACCAGTTCTTATTTCCTATTCAGGTTCAACAGTTTCATTCTCCTATAGGGCCCAAAATCTTGCACACTGGAACTTTTAAGTAAAAGCCAAGGATAAAGTTTAAACATTCTTTCACCTTAATCAAGCAGTATGCATACAATACCTGGGAGTATCATTAGTGTACCATAATCTACTGTTCAAGGGTTTTAGGCCAAGTGCGGCAGTGCCCCAAAACGCTTGTAACCCTCCAAGACAATTAGTCTTTTTCCTCAGGATCACAGACATGCTTCCCTTTCCAAAAGGGCAACCTAATTAGAGATTACTTAGTTCAGTCTTATTACATGTTAATGTGGCATTTCCTATGCAATTTGTCTTTCTCACTTACTATACCTATGAATCTACTCAGATATAATTATGGCCTAATTAAAGCCAACCTCGGGACCTGTGGACTGAAGATGTCCTCCAGTTACCTCGAAAATCTCAATGATAAACAAATTTTCTTGTGATGCGTTTTTAAGTCCGCCACTGGAGAGCAGTATGTTTGGATTCCGTCAGTAAAACTCAGATGGATAAAATAAACGCCTGTGTAACATTTAGCGTACCTTGTTGCTTCCAAGTCAGGAGGAAGGGAACATTTGGATTTTTTCCTCCGTATGCCGGTGGTTCAGCAGTAATAGTTGAACTGCACCACTCTGAATTAATTCCCAGGTCCCAGCAGGCAACAAAACACCTACTACTACTACTACTACTTTGAGTTGCTCCCTTTAAGGGTAGCTGCCGCAAATTATCTTGCTTCCATTTGACCTTGTCTCCTTCATCTTCTATCTGCATGTCCTCCTTCACCACATCCATAAATCTCCTCTTTGTTCTTCTTCATGGCCTAGTAGCTCCATCTTCATCATCCTTCTACCAATACATTCACTATCTTTCCTTATCACATGTCCAACCCATGCCATCCCTCTGATGTAGTCATTCTTGACCCTGTCCATAGAAACAAGGAGTAAGTGACAAAATGCAAAACCATCTAAAAACACTCCTACAGCAGAAGTCAGGGAGATTACACTCCACTTTCTGGTGATGGAGGTTTCTCCTGTCTGGCTAAAGTACAGAACCATGTTGGATTTGTTGGAGGAATCAGAAGTCCTGAGGCTGCAAAAAGGAAAACAGGGTCATCTTTTTGGAGAGCTGAGTGGGTGAGTTTGGGCAGTACAACTGTATAAAGTAAGTGTATCACAGTAACCACACCAGAAATGGGCCTTGATAATATACCTGGTCAGTGACTGAGCAGGACATCAGCTCTGTGAAACAACAGGTGACTGCCTTCCCTCAGCCTGAAGGGGTTGAAGTGGATTGAAATAGCACTGAGGCATGTAGCAAGATTGGTCAACCTGCCATAATAGTAAGGTTTGCAAAGAGAAAGCATAAAACAGAATCGTTAAAAGAAAGAAGAAAACTGACAGGAAGGAAAGTGTACACCTGACAGAAAGAAATGTTGACATCACCAGAAAGGCATGACCTCTGAGGAAAAGGAGGAAAATGCAATCTACATGAACAGCTAACTGTAAAATGCTCATTAATCAGAAATGAACACCAGAAGAGACTGTGCAAATATCAATGAGGCAAATGCAGGAAGCTCTTGGACTAAATGAAGTATAAAACAAGTGGTTCCAGGCACAACAAACCCCGCCCCTCGCACGTATTGTAGCTTATTTTGGTATCGAGCCAGCTGATGTCATCATGTCTATGTGTGTGGTGATGTCAGCATATCAGTTGCTTCTATATATGTGCCAAGTCTGAAGTATATTGAAACAAAATTGATGTTTTGATAGACATTTGAAATTTTGTCCATTATAAGTAAATGAGAGGAAAAAAACTATTTAAAAATTCATAAAAAAATTTAAGTTTGACCTACTTTTTCCAAAATGTAAGCACATCTATTATGGCTCACTGGCAATCTATAAATGCAATTTGGTATGAATTCAACCAATAGTTTTGCTGCTAGAGTGTTAACAAATAAACAAACCGAACCAAATACAATACCCCTTGCCTCCCCTTTGGGGGCTGGGGTAATACAACAATGACAAATCCATGCAGTAGTTCTCAAAATTCCAAGTTAAGGAACTAGAAATATCAAGGTCTGCAGATGATGAAAAATGGGGACAGGAAACTTACAACATACAACTACATATACAGGATAAAGGTAATAAAAGTGATTCAGAAAATAACTTTTTTCAATAATAACATTAACAGCTGCAGCTATTACACATATTAGTCTGATGTAATTGGTAAATTAGAGCATAATATATTTGTTATCCACTTTAACAGTAGAAGAAGAAGAAAAAGAATAAAACAATATAGTAAACGTTTAAACACAAGTCACATCAGAAATGTGAATTAACTATGAGACAGGAGTGCACTTTGTAGTTGATGGACATTGGATGAATTATATAAAGAAAAAGAACTGAGTAGTGATGGTGATTTATGTAGATAAAAGCTGAAAATATAAAGAGCTATTAGAGTTACTCATGACAGAAATCTGCAAGGAAAGGATGAGAATAGTAATAGTGAGCTGTGTGTATAGAGCTCCAGGATCAAATAGTGAAACTTTTGGAAACTGTTTTGTAAATTCAGGTCAAAAAGTGAAGTTAATGTGGGAATTTCAAGTTCTTGAATATATCACCACTGTTTACAGGATGGGCTTCTGTTCATATATCATAAGACCTAGAAGAGTTACTTCATAGTGTGCCACACAAATAGATAATATTCACAAATGTCTTATAAAATAATATAATGAACAGAGTAATAAATGACATAAGTGACCTCTTACTAGTTTTTATTGTATATTACTTTAATTATGGCAAAAAAAAAAAAGCAAAAATAGAAGATCAAGAACAGAAGAATCAGTGAAAACTTACTCAAAATAATGACTCAAAATTGTAAAATATGTGAAGCTGTAGAGGACATTAGGGAAACTATATCCCAAAATTTTCCTCAGAGCATCTGAAGAAAAAGACATGGAACTATTGGAATGGTATAAATAGTGAAAAAAAGTAATTGAAAAGATAGGTATTGCAAAAAAAAAAAAAAAACCTGATTTTTCCTGTAAACTGATAAATTGAAAAAAATACATAAATGAAAGTTGAAAATAGCAAAGTAATACCATTACATAAAACTGGGGAATGAACTGAAAAAATTACAAACTGTGTAGACAAAAAATATGTAATGACTTTTCATATACATAAAAAATGTGACATAAACAGATGCATATTTCTTTTACTGACATAGAAAGTAAGTAGAATTGTAACTGTGTATGAAATTCTGTTCTTCTGCGACCATCTGTTAATTTGTCCCGACAGCGTTGTCAGGTCAATGTCAAACCATTCAACCATTCTCTTTTACAGTTTTTCATTACATATAAAGTGGAATCTGTTGAGAATACAGCTGTTTTTTAAAGTTAAAGAAGGCTCCTTCGTGGCTTAATTTTCAGGATGCTGTTGTCAGAGCATTTTCAAGGATGTTTCTGTGGATCATCAGCACAAAAGGCAAGGCAACATTAGCATATACTGCAATTCAGTGTTCTTATGCATAACTAAAGGGAGTTCATATGTTTTCCACTAGTTTTCTCAGGTTTTTGGAGGTTTAGGCTGTATCGCTTTTCTTGTTATCCGACCAAAAACTCAAAAGTGGTTTTGCACCACTTAGGACTGACAGTATCACAACATAAAACACAATATTTTGATGAAGTAAACTTAAGTTGACATTTTTCTCTACAGTGTAGCTGCAGTGTTTTCATTAATTACCCACATGGAGACAAAGTTTTTGTAAATCAGACTCACAGCGACAGAATTCAGAAGCTGAACCTTCAAGCTGACGGATTAATGGTGATTCTTCATCATCGTTTTTTCAGCAGCAGTAAAATGACACATTTCACGTCAATTCTGCAAGTATTTGGTGAACAAAACCCGAACACTTACATGTGAACAGACACTATAGCTATGAATGGATTGAAATTAATTCACTAGTGGATCATGTGACAAATTAAGACCATGAGATTTAATAATTGGAGGTTTGTGCCATGTTGCAGCAGAGCCCTTAAATGCTGCATCACCGTTATCGTTAGTCTTGTATTTATTATTACCCTGTTGATTGCTACTCTTTATTTAAATGTGTAATAATGAGCTTAATATCACCCTCAGTTAGTGAGTGAGAAGCAGGTCCTATGAAGTACAACACTACCAAGGAAGGATTCCTGACTTTGAGAAACAGTTTACAGCAAAATCTGCCATCAGTCATTTTGTGTTTCTCTGTATAAACTGAAACTAATTTAGAAGACAAACTGAAATCCAATTTGATTTGATGAATCAAATGAGCAGCATTTTCAGTGACAAAGCCTGTATATATGTCTCCAAACCCAAACACCTTCTACATTTTGATGGCCTTGTGCTGACACACAAATGTGTTTACTCAGAAATGCCATCTACTATTCATGATCCATCGATCCTCTAGAGATTAACCATTAAACCTATAGAACTATTTCTGTGCCAACTTCCAAAAGAATTTTCCTCTGTATTTAAATTCTAAGGTGATTTGTCATTCTTTCCTAAAACATTACTTCTGTATTTTGCATTTTTCTGTGAAAATCAGGTGTTTTTCCTTTTACAAATCATATATATGTTCATAAAAGCTCAGAGTTCAAAGGTTATTAAATGAAAAAAAAGAAACAAAACTGCAGCAAAAGTGACTTTTTCAGCAAAATTTGTACAACCGCTGTCATTTGTCAGACTACAGAAGCAACCCCCCCCCACCCCAGTTTGAAAATCTGCAGAAAAAAATGTTACTTTGACCAGGAATCATACCCCAGTTTTCCACACTGCAGACCTAAGGGTTACCTATTGAGCTAAATCTCTGCTGGCCCCAGGAGCTACTACCTATTTGTTGTCTGATTGTGTTGGTACTTTTCAGGATGTGATGTTTACATCTAAGCTTCAGGGTTAGTTAAAATTAAAGTGTATATTGTTTGTGAAATATGACCGTAATGCACAGTATGTTCTGTAAACAAAGCAAGCAGTCCTGCTGAGCAGGAATAGGACAATTTAGTGAAGGATATCACATATGTATGTACTGTATTTACCCCCCCCCTTCTAGTTTTTACCCCTCGGCCAACACTGGCCAGAGGGGTATTGTAATCATTTCGTCATCTGTCTGTCTGTCTATCTGTCTGTTTGTCCATTCAATGATGTGGTTGCATTATCTGAAGAATGTGTTGAAATATCAGCAGCAAATTTATACGGTGGATGCATCATGCCATGGAGCAGAAGTCCACAAAAAATAGGTTGACTTGACCTACTTTTTCAAGGTCAAATAGCTACATGTCTTTTCTACAATGTAATCGCTCTGTTTGGTGAGGGGTAATGAAAGTGTGCATCATGTTATGTTTCTGGATCTGCCACTGATCACTGTTATATGATGGTTTCCACGTTCACGATAGAGCCTGATGCCAATGAAAAGCTGAGAATATGTATCTTCTGAGTTATTTTAGTGTATTGATGGAATTAGTGGTTCAAAGGTTTTTCAAAATATTTGATCAGAAGATGCTGTTGGTGGTGGGCCTTTAGGTCTCTAAAGTTGAACCCTGTATCTGCAAAGGTTTTGTTAAATTATTTCCACTGACCTTCTACACTTGCAGCACTTGCTCTCCTGACTTTTTTGCCACCCTTGCTCCAATCCTCCAAGCCATTTTTCTCTTACATTTTCTTGTGTTCTTGTCAACTTCTCTTTTACAACACGCTTTTTTACCCGTAATCTATCTCTGATCCATCTGACAAGAAATAAAACTACAGTGCAAAGTGCTTATTTTATTTCTCTCTAAATATTTCAGCCTCTTACTAATGACTATTCTTATCACAGTGGACCAAGAACAGCCCACTCTGTTGCAGTGGACACTTCTCCCTGCCGCTGAGCCACTCCACACTGCTGCAGCTGCCTTTCACTCCTCAGTCCTAACCTTCTTAGACTCGTGTCTGTGTGAAATGCCAGGTACTCATCTTGCTGACATTGGGATATCTGGGTCCGCAGTCTTGCTCCCTAAATAACTGACAGCTCTTGTCAGGTAGAATGGAGCAGACCCCTGTTGCCATTACACAGCTTATGCAGTGACATTCACTATGCTGTTATCCAATTCTGCAAATTTTCATACCGCTCCTATGCCTATGACACTCAGCACTTCCTTCCCATCTTTCCTTTGACGTCCAAGTTTAAGAGAAACCCCACTGCTAATGATAGAAATACTCATCAACTCGCACTTCAAGCCAATCTTTCAATCACCACTCACAGAACTGTAATGGCATAAAATTGAAAAAAAAAAATATGTACGGACAGTTTCTATTTTGAACAGCTCATTATTTAGAGTGCAGGGCTGCTAATGGCTGACAGTGTGAAAAGAACGATGCTTTCCTTTTTTATTGCTTTTAGAATTGAATCACTGTCAATATAATTTGGCTTTTTTGACAAGCATTTACAAAATAAATAAATAAATAAAAAATCTTTAATGTCACAGTGAAAACAAATTCAATATCAATTAATTAACCAGAGCAGAGAAAGACCCCCTTGGTCTGAAAATCAGGCAATGATATGATTAGAGCTTGGAATGAAATGAAGCATTGATTTTCATGCATTTTACCTGAATCTGCTGGGTCACACCCAGTGGAGTGCCTCCTCTTGTACAAATGCAAAAGGAAATGCCTGTATTTGTACAGGAATTATGGTGTTTTCAGACATTTGACCTTGTAAAAGTAGGTCACAAAATAGGTCAAAGTCACCCACTTCAGAACTCCTCCAAGCTTTATACATGATGTATGTATGGTAAAAATGTTAGGGTTCCAGTTGTATTTTTTCCAGAGTTAGAGTGTTTACAAGATGTGCCACAGACAGACATGCTGATGACAATACAGCCTTTGGCGGGCCAAGGGGGTACAAAATATATGACATGAAATATGTGGTTGCATAAATTAACTAGAAGAGCACTCGGAGAGCGCAGTCCTCTGCCAAGGCAGACCCCCCCCCCCCCCGATCACTACCAAAACATGATCATTTCTTCCTTCTGCCAGTTATCAACATTTCCTGAAATTTTCCTGAAAATCCATCCATAACTTTTTGAGTTATCTTGCTAACAAAAAACACACAAACAAACAGACAAACAAACAGACAAACCCCTATGAAAACATAACCTCTGCCCTTCCTTGGAGGAGGTAATTATTCATGCCCCTGAAAGTGACTGGTCCAATTCAACCAAGGTCCAGCCAGTTGGTTCTTGGTGAAATGGAGATCACCTGAGTGCAGTGAATATGCCTCTGATTGTTGTGTAATGACACCTTGGTCTGGAAGGTCCAATTACTGGTCCATTGTTAATCCTGAAGACGGAAGAATACTCAGCTCAGAAAAAAGGTTATTGAGAAGTAAGGAATGGATGTCAAAATGCCACCTCTGTGAACATCTCCTGGAGTGGACTTACATCCATCATAAAGAAATGGGAGAAATATGGGATACATTGTGACTTAGTTTAGGTCAAATGGTCAACACCTTCTTGAGCTGATCATTTATATGGGAGACACATTGGTTAATATCTGGGTCCCATAAAAAGGTAACCCCTGGCTCGAGTACATAACTGCAACTCCAATTAGATATGCCATACAAGGGAAGCAACATACATCAGCTGTGTAAAGGATATGCTTCATGTATGAAAACCAACATATTTTCTTATTTTTTCACAGCAGTTATACAGACAATCTTCAATCGTGCATTATTGTAGATTACAACGGGGATTTATTTTTGTACCTTGTGTTGCACAGTGGAACATGTGAGTGGTACACATTAAGTGAAGATAGGGGTACCATGCGTATTTTTTTTGCTCCTTCTGATCACACTTTAATGCAAATAATGGCACTCAATATTTGTTGAGACTTCGAAAAGCATCGCAGTGCTTAAAACAAGTAAATCATTTTGTAATAATAGTGTCTTTATTTTTGGACCTCTGGACTTGTGCTGATGAAGCTATCGCCCTCTTAGTAGTGCAGCCAGCGAGGGATGTATTTAGCTTTGTACTTGTGTTGCATTGTATATATGTATTTGCCCAAATGAGTTACGTTACATTTTCGTTTGTGTACTGTTTTGTGAGCAGTTTATTAGTGGATTTTATGGAGATGATTTGAAAACGTACATAAATCCATAAGTGTGCCTTGTCTATTTCCCGAAGGGAGTGAAATAGGCTGAGATGTATTAGTAGATAGTTTGCTCAGTTTTATCTCACAGACAGAACTGCACCACACCATGTGCAGTGCATTAAGTGAGAAAAGCAGAATGAACTGGAGTCATTTAGTTTATATTGATCCACACACGTTGCCGTTGCTGTTATTGGGTGGAGATAAGATAAGACAAGACAAGACAAGACAAGACAAGACAAGACAAGATAAGATAAGATAAGATAAGACTATTGAATCTACCATGAGGAAATTGCATTGTTCACAGCAAAAATACAGAAAAAAAAAGTGCAGAAGACAGGCAGAAAATTTAAGAGTAAAACCAGGAAATATAGAAAATTATCTGCAATTTAAATTACTTTTTTCTCTCTAGATATATACAAATTATTTCCATACTTACAGTATAATTGCACATGATGATTGAAAAACTGATATGGAAGGATTACTGTGAATTATTACACAGTCTGATGGCTGTGGGAAGGAATGTGCGACTATATTGCTACATCTTATGTTGAAACATCTATTCTCTCCTGTGAAATAAAACTTTAGATGAAACCTATCGGGATCTTTGAATTGATTGCCAGCTTTAAAGGTTCTATATGTGTGAACAGAAGTAATAAACAACCAGAACTATATGTTATATGCCATTAGAATTGCAATCAATTTCACTTCAATAAATTCACAGCTTAGAACGTAGTGATTTCTTATATAAGTTAACAATATCAAAGAGTATCTATTTTCAAGAGTCAGATAATATGAATGAAAAAGAAACAGGTAAAATTTTGCTGAGAAGTTATAATGATGAAATTTCTTCACTGCATAGAGGCATTTCAATAACTGAAGGACATTAACATAGTCCAAAAACAGTCTATTATTTGTTTGGTTTTGTTATGAAAGAGCATCCTGCAAGAAACGGCAAGTTTCTTTTTAGTTTTCTTAACAAAGTGTGTTTGTTGTTTTTTTTTTGTTTTTGTTTGTTGGTTTGTTTGTTTGTTTGTTTGTTTGTTTGTTTCAGATCAGAGGTTTTATTTTTCTGTTTGCATTATCGGGGTACCAAGGACTGATAATATTTCTGTTGGTTTCATGAACTGTGCGTTCACATATAGTAGTGGTGTCACACTCATCCCTTGATTCATTTCAGATCACAGCAAAAAGCTCAGCTGAGCCTCAGAAATCCTCAGGAAAATGTAGTTTGTGTGTAAACTACAATGTTATGGTAAGGTGGATGGATAAACTAACAGAACGACGTGCAGATCACTGTATCTCCCTGGTTGTAATGTGCAGGGGGTATAAACCAGTGAGGATCTCCACTGAAAACCTCTTTAAACCTGGTTTGATCTATGTCTGTGAAACCAAGCCAAAATATTTAACATCAATCACATAGATGAACATATTCATTTTGACACCACTAATATGTAGTGTGCTATAAGAAGGCTGACCTTCACTAAGCAATGACACTGCACTCATTACCTGCTTGCACTCTGCAAAATTGATTCTCAATGTCAGGTCAGGAAAACTGGGGTCTACTATAGAAGCATAAATACTGTAACAATCCCTCAGCTACAGGTAAACAGTTACTTTATTATTGATTAAACTTCATTATTTTTTTTTACATTAATTGAGTATTCTGTATAATATCTGATGCCCAAGGACAACTTTTCCACATGCTTGTCTCTGAGCAGCGCATCAAATGACAACAGTCTTTGTTTATTTAACCTTGTTATAATGAAGCCTGTATCCTCACATTTCAAAGGCAGATTTTGTATCAGTGTTCCTAAGAATCCGCTGCTCCACCACTTGGATCCATACTCACATCTCAGCAACTACAGGATGGATTACCATGATTCTTTTAACAACATTCATGCCCTACGTTCCAGCTGATGAAGCCTGCTAAATGTATTAATCCGCTTTTCACTGATAGGTCAAAATGTTACTTATCCTGTAAAACATCTCAAGTTCTGGATGGACTGGCACAGAGTTTGGTTCGTCTTCCATTGTCTCCAACAAATTAATCTTAATCACTTTGCAGATGACCTGACTGTGGCTGTGGCGCTATCTAACGCTTAATTTCTCTAATACTTTGGTTTATGACGTTCTCATCAACCTCAGATGCACTCTGCATTTAGTGCTAATTCACAAACGTGTGACTGCCAACACGGAGATAATCATCTAAATCAATTACTAAAATCACTGCCAATTAAGCTTCTCTCTATCTGATCATCATTTTAGATCTTGCCTGCATAACAAAAGGATATATATAACATAAGTAATAAGTAACGAGAAGTCACATTTTCCTCTTGAGCAGTGAGAACTTCTTGCAGCTCTATTTCTAATGAGAAAACATAAAAGCTATCTAATGATGCAGAAACTTTTCACTGTTTCAATCTTTATGCATCTTTTTAACCTTGCCTGTTCATAAGTATATGTGCACACACTGGACTCAGTGAAGTACTATTGTTCTCCCATCATTAATTTAAGCCGCATTTATTCTGGGTTTGGTCTAAAGGGTATGAGACGTACTATTGTTTGCATTCGTGAGTGCACTGGCTCGCATGTATTCCCATTGGCATACTGCACACTTGTTTGTCACCAGGTTGGTGTAGATAAACCAAGAAGAATCATCTTGTGTGTGTGTGTGCATGTGTGTGTGCATGCCAATGTGATTTATGGGTTAGACTGGTGCAATTAAAGCAGGTTTGAATGTGGTATTGTTTCCTTTATTCTGCTGACACTTAAACACCTCTCTGGGTGAGGGTGAAGAAGACTGTGAGTGGGGAATAATTAAAAATTAAAGTAAGTTAAATTACAAAATACCTTTATCATAGCCATGTCTACAATAAGGCCTAAGAGAAGGTGACAATGAAGGAGTTGCAGATGTCAAATAATGACAAATATTTCATCAAGGAAACAACTGATAATATTCCATCAGAGATGCAAATCATTGCATTTTTTAGTTATGGGCAGTGGCTTGCTGAAAATCCTTGTGGTAATGCTTCCAAGTACAGATGAGGCTGCAGCTGTTAACATACCTCCTTCCAAACATAGAGCACCACTTCTACTTTCAACCCTGGCATTTATTTTTTTTGTTTTTAGTTCTGTGTTTTCCCACATCCTAGGGGGAGTGTATTCTCGGTCCCTGAAGTGATAATGATGGCTTGCTTTGCTGGTTTCTTTGTTCTGCTGCACAATGCCATGACAGACTGGGCAGGCTACAAGTAATGCTGTTGCTAATGCAGAGAAGAAAAGTTCAAAAATCAATAAACAAGACAACAAGCTGCTACTGCAGTTAATTTGTTGAGAAGATGCCATACCAAATATATGCAGACAAGCGGCTTCGACTGAAAACAGAAAGATCAACCAAAGATGTATGATCATCTGCTCATCCTCATATGCATCTAAACACCAGAGGAGTTTTTAAGTTGTCTGCACATTAGCACAGTGTGGTAGCTGATGTGTCCACGAGCATTTTTGGGAGTTGCAAAATGAAGCACTTAAGAGGCAAAGAGGCAGAAACATTTGGAAAGCACATAGTTGGACAGGATAAAATCTGTGCTTCAAACTCCATTAGGCATGCCTGTGCACAACTGACACAATCACCAACATGAGAACGAGGCGTTCTCTGAATAGAAGTCACAGAGACCGAGTGAGGAGCTGAACCTTCCATCAGCATGAAATAATGTGCGATTACATCTTACCAGCCACAGTTTTTGTTAGTAGGACTGCATGTGAACCATGATTTGTTTTGTTCAGACCTGACTGACAATTTTTGACATTCCCAGCACAGGTGTCACACCCTAGCGTGCCAGTGTAGTATCTGCTTGTAAAATATGACTCACATCACCAGTTTTATAGGGCTGTGCAGATCAAGGTCTTACTGCAGTGACCTGGGTTTGGTTACCAGCGCAGGTCCTTTGCTGTCTCTCCCACTTTTCATATCACTGATGTGCAGTGTCCTAAATAAGTATAGTAGGTATCCAGATGATACTGTAAATTATTATCTAGCATGTTATACGTAAGGTTATAAGTTCAATTCAATAAATAATTCATATGGAATGGCTACATGGAAAGGCCTATTTCTTATCACATATTCAATTATATACACTTTTAAAGAAATTAAAGAAACTCAGAGATTATTCTCTTTTATTTAGAAATATTTTTGCAAATCTTCAATGTAGCATGCAACTTAATTTATACAAATGATACTGACATATTATGATTTTTTTTAAAGCTATGAATAAATTATATAAAAATGATAAAAGAGGTTAGTGTTGGGTTTGGTCTGCAGCATCATTTGTAAAGTATGATTGTCCACACTGCAAATTATTTGGTTCTTACCAAGATTAAAAAAAATAAATAAATAAAAAACTTAGATTTAGAAGTTTTAGTTGATTTTTCTTGTTTTGAGAGTTAATTTCTTATTTTAAATGTTCGCCTTTACACTATAATCTTAAGTCAAGCACAACCTTGTCTTTTTTGTCTCAAATAGGCAGGAAATCTTAAAACAAAAATAAATGTTAAAATAAGATATATTAAATCTCTTTCCCAAAGTCTCATCAAAATAAATATTGTTTTAAGATTCAGTAACAAAGTCAAGTTGCTAGATTCAAGTCACACAAAAAGGATCTGAACTGTATCTGCACTGGCTGTTTGGTTCAGTAGGTAAGGCATCGGACTCCAGTGCAGTAGACCTGAGTTAGATTCCTGGCTGAAGTGGTCATTTGGAGCTGAATCAAATGCTTATTTTAAGATTTTTTTTTTTACTTGTTACTCTTATTTTAAGACTTAAATTCTTATAGCCAGCTCAGTCTGCTTATTACCCCGCCCCCCCGGAGGAGAGGCAAGGGGTATTGTTTTTATTTTGTTTTTCTTTGTTTGTCTGTTTGTTTGATTGTTTGTCAGCAACTTTACGCAAAAACTACCGAACCAATTTCCATGAAATTTTCAGGAAAGGTGCGAGGTGGTCCAGAATAGATCGCATTAAATTTTGGTGAATGTGGGTCAAAGGTCAAGGTCAAGGTCACCAAAAATGTGTTTTCACGATGATAAGAAATAAGGCAAATCAGGAATTTCCTTTTCATTCCTGTATACTCAGTTTTGCATATAGCTTCTTTTTGCTCTCACTGTTGATGT
>JAPQRP010000005.1:5072635-5095135 GCA_037367295.1 Apogon hyalosoma
TATATATATGCACTTAACGTGTTTGTCGCAAACTGGGTGACACATTAGCTGCAGTGTTAGCAGAATCTCAGACTAACGAATGCTTTGCGTTAATGAGGTATTTGAAGCTGGAAGTGCTTCAGTGGAAAGAAAACTCCTTCAGAGTGTTTATAATACTTCCATCTTGGTTTTTTTTGTTCTCATATTTCCATCCAGAGGGCCATCGTGGTGTTCAGCATCTTCCATCTGTATGGGTTTGTTCTGCTGCCTGTCACTGCCGGATCAACTGCCCATTTGAACATGCACGATCCTGCTAACTCTACTCAACTCTGGACAAACTGCCCCAAATGCACTGGCAGAAACACCTTCATTTTGACAACCCTAGTTGTTTGTTAACAAAGACTTGAAAATAAAAACACACACCTTTGGCACGGGAACAAATTATGCCTAATTTCTTCAATCACAAATTCTGAAGTGAGAGTTGGGGGTGTATGGCTAAAAATATATTTCAGGGGGTATTCCACTGTAAAAAGCTTGAGAATCACTGTTGTAGAAGATGACAGTGTTTCCACATTTACTACGGAGCCTCTGAACGTCCAAATGAGTCATATCTGATGACCATGAAAAGATGATAAACTGCACTTTACACCAATTATTTACATGTATTGATAGGATTAGTGGATCAGTGTCATTAAATAGTTTAGATCAGTAGATGCTTTTGGTCGGTGGTGCATATTTGGCTCTTTATGGGTTAAGGAATAGGATGCAGGTCACATCTAGTACTTGCCCTTCGACCTATCAGTGATAGTGGCTGGAATTATTAGGAGTCCCTGATTCTTTTTTTTCCAAGGCCAATACCAGCACTAGTTGTTAATTCTCCACCATATATTTCCATATTTGGAAAAGTTCTACCAATATTTTAGAATAAGTAAAAACTCCCAGCTTTTCAAATAATCTTAACACAAATAGTGCAAGAAGTTTATGGTAGCATTTCTTTAAATGCTAACTGAAAATGTAAATTGAAGTAACTGCAGCTCACACAAAGTTTTATGTAAATAAAATCAAAATAAATTAATCTGGTGAAACTGAATTTTTTGCCTCCTTTTAGTGGTCCCAGTTTTAGCAGCGGAAAAAAAAAACAGACAAACAGACGGAGGGGCTACATCAGAGTCAAAGAGGCACATTTTATGATTCCAACATTAACTGACAATCATACCCCATGTTAATCATGTCAGTACTTTCGAGTCTTTCACTCAGAATCTGACTGGCCTATGCATCCTTCCCCATCCACACTAAGAAGGACCTTTTTTTTTTTTTTCCCAATGTGGGTATTTTCTTCCATCACCTCCACACAACCTCCGTTTTACAAAACATGCCTGTCCAGATGACATAAAGAACTACAAACTGGTACAAAACACTGTTATTTCTCGTGGCCTTTAAAATGTTTAGATATTTAAGTCTGACATGAGGTTGAGCAACAACAATATTATGGATGAAGTACATTCTTTATATTATGTATAGTTGGCCAAAGCACTGGTAGATGCCCAGTCCATGCTGTCCTCAAACTCCTGCAGTTTTCAAACTCAAGCACCCATCCTTGGTGATTAGTTTCTTCATATGCTCAACAAAGGTCCATCCTGCCAGTCAATTCACAGATGAATGGAAGAATAGCAAAAGTACAGAAAATGCCCAGCCCCCCCCCCATGCCAGAAATCACAGTGTTATTGAGTAGAAAAATAAATACATTTACAAAGGCAACAATAAAAGTGAAGCTGAGTTTGTTTGTTCTGCTGCAACATGAAACCAACTTAGCTTTACCACTAACAGATATTTTCAAATCCAATTTGAAATATTTCTCTCTTCACAAGCTTGTCACTGAACTGATTGATATTTATTTTTAGAAAACGGTACGTTCATTTAATAATTTCAAACATTCTTTTATCATAATTATTTCTATTTTCTACTCCAATATAAATATCTTTCAGTATTTTCATTTCCTCTGCTCCATGTTCCAGTTGTTTATGTTAAAGCACAGTGAACTGCCTTTGTTTATGAAAAGCATTATACTGTATATATATATATATTAAATATATATATGCCTTACCTTTCCTGGTCAAACCACATGACAGTTATTTATAAATGTATTTTTGGTTGTTGAGTTTTTATTTTCAGTCATGTATGAGTTTTTACTAAACTCATGCAGGGGTTTATAGGACCTTAACCAGCACTGGAGATCCACAGGAGCATCCTCAGCACTTTTCCAAAGGAAGTCCTTGGGAGGATCCTGGACATTAGAATAGTCCTCCAGCGAGATCTGATGATGTAGCTTTATGTAAATGAAGCCAAGAAGGATCCTTCCTCGAGCCTGAGACACAGCCACTGACTTATACACCTTGAAGGCCAATATTTGATGTTTCAGGTGCATTTTCATTGCACAAACCAACAACAGGCATGCATGTAATTGGGATGTGGTCTTCATCTTTTAATTTCTTTGTTTTGCTGCATGGATACACACAATTTAAAAAAAAAAATATTCATTTTGTAAAGCATTTTTCAGCATCTCTGTTTTTGCAAGCTTAAACATCATGTACATGGTGACAAAAAGCCCAAACCCAGAGGAAATGTCCATTTGGCAAAATATGAACATTAGTGAAGACACTGTAATAGACACATTACACCTCATTTCATCCCTTTCAGACAACAGTCATCTTAAGGCCTCCTTTCCTTCCTCTGAAGTCCTGCAGATGGCATTTCTTTATGTACACTGGTGATACCCAGGAGGCATTTGGCTTTGCACAGTGATGGTCCTGCAAAGTCCCTACCCCTGACTTAAACGGACATGCACTGTGCATGCTACATTACCTTCAGCATGTAATAGTTGTGTACCTCCTAAATGGAGCACAGATTGCAAATTGTCAATTTCCCATGTGGACATAAGATCATCTGAAAATACTGCAAACTCAGTTGCATTAAGTAAACTCAGACAGACAGCATTGCCTGGGTAAATTATGGTTAAAAAAATACCATAACAAGTGGTGTCAGGCACAAAAAAACCCCGCCCCTTGCATGTATTATAGCTTATTTTGGCATCGATCCAGCTGATGTCATCATGTCTATGCGTGTGCTGATGTTAGCATATCAATTGCCTCAATGTATGTGCTAAGTTAGAAGAGAAACAAAATTGATGTTTTATAGACGTTTGAAATTCTGCCCATCATAAGTAAATGGGAGAAAAAAATAATTAAAAAGTCCGTGAACAATTTGAACTTAGACCTACTTTTCCCAAAATGTAACCACATCTATTCTGGGTCACTGGCAATCTATAAACCCAATTTTTTTATGAATTCAACCAATAGTTTTGCTGCTACGGACATTTGAAATTTCACCCATTATAAATAAATGGGAAAAAAAGATTTTATAATTTCATTTTAAAAAATTTAACTTTGACCTACTTTTCCCAAAATGTAATCAGATCTAATCTGGGTCAATGGCAAGCTATAAACCAAATTTGGCATTAATTCATCCAACAGTTTTGCTTCTATACCCCTTGCCTCCCCTTCGGGGGGTGGGATAACACATAAAATTACCAGCATGTGCCTGGATTACAACAAGAACAATCTACCCACCACAAACTGTGCGATTTTGTTTGTGTCCGCTGTTGTTCAAGTGCCAAGTATATGTGGCAGCATTATATATGTTTGTTTTTGTGGGGAGTCTGTGAGCTAAAACCAAAGGCCAGTGTTTTGCTAGTCCAAGATCTACAGAATAAACAGCAACAGCAGGAGAAAGTAAACACATACACAAAGCACATTAGCACTTAGAGAAGAGCATGTGCTAAAGCTTTGTCTCTAACAAGAGGCTTCAGTGGCAAATAAAACCCTTTTTTTCTACTCCAGAATGTAAACAGGAAAATACCCAACCCCATTTTCAGATGTTCAACTGTACTGTGCTGTGGCTTGAATCACGATGCTGGGTATATTTACTGCCAAGTGCCATTACTGTCATTAAAAAACAATCAGAAAACATCTTCCTGCAAAAAACTAAGCCTTTGTAGTCCTTTTATTTCTCATCGGGTAAAAGTAATAATTTTGCAAACTGAAACCTGCTGACTGTTTTATGGCTGTTGGCAGACTTTGTATAATTACACTGCCTGTCAGTCTGGTATTATTTAATTTGACTTGGATTAGATGTGTTGACAAATACCACACAAATCCTGCACACATTTCGGTTTTATCTTTTGCTGCCTTTTCACCAAACAGGGGACAGACTGCTGCTCAAAACCTGACACTATAGACACATACATTATAAAACAACCAGTTTAACGGCTAATCAAAACAGACAGAACACTGCTCCGAATTGCCTCTGACCATCTTAACCTGTGCCTAAAGGCCTGCACTTTCCCTATTACTCTGTTGTGACAAGCACTGCCTCTTGGTTTGTAATCCTATTCTTTTCCTGGCACCACAAATGGTTAGCATGTCTCTTAACGTGAAGCCGAGAAAGAAATGGGGCTCTATATTTAATGTGCTGTAAAAGGGGATCAGATTATCTGTGTCAGAGGATGGGAGGCCCCCGCACACTGTCAAGCCTATTTTCACTTCATCTCAGCCCAGCGATTTATCAAATTATAGCTTGTTTCTAAGAGCTGACAGGGGAGATTACCAGTACACCGAGAAGGAGAGGTGTTTTTTTAGTCAAGTCCTGCGCTTTAACCGTATCCTCTTCTACTCACACTTGTCCAACCTTACTCTTACTTTCACTCTTTCTGCCTGTCTTACTCTCAGGGATGCGTTTCTAAAAAGGCTAAATACAAATATTGAAAGTGTATATGTGTTGCAAGTCTATGTAACCCGTGTGCATTTATGCAAGGGTGTCTGCATGCGTGCATGTGGATAGGTTTTCTTGTGATTGTGTTTTGGTGAGGTGAGATGTAATGTGGGAGAGGCTCTGGCAGCTCCATTATCTTTGTGGTGTCAGCCTGTCTGCCTGTGCACACTTCCTTTCTTTAGGCCCACTCTCGCATTTAAACATTTATTTGCAGCCCTGACATACCCTGTCAAGCCCCTTCTGCCTCTCTGTCAGCAAACTGGGCTTACTGTACTGCTAAGTCTGCAGCTTCAAGCCTCTCTGCACTATAATTTGACCCCTTTTTCAAAATCACTTTGCAACATTTTTTGCAACTAATTATAGCATTTTTCCCCCTTTCAACATATTCAACTGACTGAACATTTTTGTTGTGGAGACCAGGCACCAGTTTTCATTATAGTAGTACGAAATGTGGAGCAGTGAGTTCTGTTCTCTCACATTATTGTAGAGTCTAGAGAAAATCACTCAAACCTATTATCCAGCGTGGGACATTTTACAGGCTCCCAACACTGGCAAATTTCAATAACTAATATCAGACTTCACAACTGGACAATCTAACCGCCAGCCCTTCAGATCATTTCCACTACGCTGAATAATTCCATTATGTTGTGAAGCAAATCCAGTAGCTCCTAAAAGTGAATACATCCTTTGAGCTCTTAAAATGATTTCACTTTAACTTACCAAACAGCTGCCTTGTAGCCACTGGCCTGAAATACCATGCAGTGGACATTCACTGATTTGTCTGTACAAACTAAACTGCTATTACATAAAATAAATCAAAGATATAACACTTCTCTAAATCCAGTTGTAACACCATAGAATCTACACCACTGTCAGTTATTTAATTTCTTTTTTTTTTTTTTTTTTGTATTTAAGAGCAACGTTGTGGCTAATTTTTATAATATAAGAACAGCATACACTTAAAAATCCTGAACCAACACTAAGGCTACATTCAGACAGCAGGTCTTAATGCACAATTTGGATTTTTTGGTAAAATCCGATTTTTTTGTGTGTGCTTGTTCATATCACACATTAAATGCGAATTCTATCAGTTTTGAGTGTGAACTGAATGCAACCCTGAAGTGACCCACATGTGCAAAAGAGGTCCTGACGTAATACGTGACCACGCATTATGGAAGTATGTTTCTCCCACAGTTCCTCTTCCTGGGACGCAGAAATGTGACATTTGTTGCATTTAAATGCTGTAAAGCTCAGATAAATGCGACCTGGCCGTTCAGACTGACGTTGCATCGCAAAGTATCAGATTACATTGGATTTAGGACTACATATGAAAGTGGCCTGGGTCAGATTTGGAAAAAATCTGATTTGTGCCATTCAAACTGTCTTTAACAGATCAGATACAGGCCACATATGGGCAAAAAAAAAAAAAAATCAGATTTGGGCCACATTTGCCTGAAGTCTGAACATAGCCCAAGTGAACTTAAGCTTGCAGTACTTTATAATTAGCATCATTTTGAAAAGTCTGAGGGCACAAGAGGCTTCTGCACCTATTCCTTCCCTTTGTTTTTAGGCTGTATTAATCAACACCATGATGTGCAGTGTTAGCTAATTACAGGTGGTTTCAGACAGGTATGGGTGTTAAAGTAGATGAATGACAGCTGTGTGAGATTCCATAGAATGGGACCTGCATATTCTACTTGTGGCTGAACCTTGAAGTGTAAAGAAGTGGCTGAACTTTTCCATAATGGCATGAAGTCATTTCAGAGCGTGTGTATTTATTAAGTCCTTTGACTGAGAGGAGGAGTGAAAGGAGAGAGCTGCAGAAGGAGGCAGTATATTATCTAACTCTGCTTTGTTTCCTCTTTTGCTACTTATTTCTTTGTCATTGCTGCTCAACAGATTAAAGTCTCTGGATCAGCTGCATCCAACATTATCTGAAGGTCTACAGTGTGATAGGTTTGTTTGAGAACTTGTCTCACAAAGTAAGAGCTTTTGCATTCTAGTATGAACGGAGGTATTGTATTAAACAAAGGCAGTGTTTACATTTTTTTACTAGATGGAGGAAAATATCCATATTAGTGCAGAGAAGACAATAGAAATGACATTAAAATCTACACTGAGTTGAGCATTGTACTCCAAATCAACAAAACACTGATGATGTTCATATAAATGTCTGTGCAGAAGTTTTCCATGCATATAAAATTATGGGCACCCCCCCATCCTTCAAATTAAATTCAGTTAACTAGTTTACAGCAAATAACTATATTTTTTAGTCACCCAAGATTTCGGGTTGTTTGCTCGTTGACCAACTGTCTAATCGATTAATCTATTTTTTTACTACTTCACAACAATTTTTTTAAGGGTGAAAAAAATTACATACATAATGTAAACCATCTCAAGCATATGACTTAAGTGACTCTGTCTTATTTGATGTTTACCTCATTATGATAATTAAAATTATTTTTTGGTTTCATTCATTCATTCATTCATTCATTCATTCATTCATTCATGTGAGAAAGTAAAGAAAGCAAAGCCACACCATTTACCAAACTGTTTGAACATATTTTCTTTCATTGCCATTAAAACTCTGACAATATGTTGCTTTGTTGGAACACATCCACCCGTTGCCTCACGGTCAGGACAGTGCCACATCTGCCTCATTTGGAGCCACAAAATGCATTGTGTGTCTATTTATGTCTTTTTCAGAGTACTGACTGCCCTTGTTTCTGAGAAAATGATAAAAATGTCAAGAAATGTCTCTACCCATGGTGAAGGATCCATTATTAAAACTAGAGTACTAACTTGTTCAGTTATTTGCTTCTACAGAAGTCAAAACATTGACACTTTTTTTTTAATTTTGTTGTATATGTTACACGTTATAATGACAATAAAGGACTATTATATTCTATTCTATTCTATTCTAGTCTAGTCTAGTCTAGTCTAGTCTAGTCAAGTCTAGTCTGTGTCATTGAAATATCACCCAAAGAATCAGCTTTTGACTTTTTCCAGCCCACATATCAATCTTTAAGAATCAACAAAATCTAGATTATTAGTTTGATTGTTATTAAGACAAAATCTTTTAAAAACAGCATAGCTTATGGTCTGAAATCCATGCCTAACAGGATTTTTTTTTTTTTTTGGGGGGGGGCTGTTAAAATTCAGAAAACAATACAATCTACCCTCTTGAAAATAATGGTTTTTTAATGTATTTAAGAAGCAGGTTTCAACAAAACACTTTTTTAAAACACAGATTTATAATCCAGCGTGTAGTTGGATAATATAAGCACAGCTGACTTTGGTGTATTATACACAAGAGCCTGTTTCTTAATGCAATAAGTGCTAAGTTTCTGTGTGAGTGTGAGCTGACTTCCACAGTGACTCAGCATTTGATTAAGTCAGTAATTGAGGGCAGAGTGTAAATAGATTACTGATTCAATTAACCCTTAAAGTGGGCAGTTCAGATCACAGTGAGACGTTAAGCCTTTCCAATGAAAGCCTCAGATGGTCTCGGAATATAGATGGATGACCAAGACAGAGCCTCTACAGCGGATGGCAGAGGCACTTTGTGGAGCGTGCAGCAGCTCAATTAAAAGTGTTAAATGTGAAAATAATTCTGGGTGCCATTTTAACAACCGCCTGGGAGAAGGCAGCAGCAGAGAAATGTCATTTTACTTATGCAGCAAATGAGAGCACGATGAAGTGACTCTGGAGGATGAAACAACCCGCTGTGCAGCTCACTCAATGAATCAGCGGCCCAGTAGTAGCCTGTGATGGCTTTTACATACAGCACTTTCTCAACTTGGCAATACTTAGCACCTTTCTCTGAAATTACCATTATTGATGGGCCTTACAGATCTGGATATTAATACCAAGAAAGGTCACAGTCACAGTCCCTTATCAAAAATTACCGCGCTTCAAACTGAATTTTATACCAAGGCCAAGGTGTATGTGCACGCACTAAACCGTTTCAGTACAACATCACACTGTGCTGCTCATTTCTGGGCTCGTTCATTAAGTTATTAACCCCAACTCAAGGTAAAATGCATTAAATGGATGTTGTTTGCATTATCCCATTTCTGGGCTCTCTTGATCATTTGTTAACCCCAACGCAAAATGCGTTATTCCATTTCTGGGCCAGTTGGTTAAAAGTCTGCGCTCGTTAAGTGCCATGTTACAGGGCTGATTTTAACGAGGAAGTGGGAGGTCTGCGTTAGAATGAGGATATATTCTTGTAGCTTCATTTCACACTATTCTGTAAAGTAGCCTATTTCCTTCGATATATTATTTATAGGCTATTTGAAAAAGACGATTTTTAACAGAAGTTTGATAATATCTTTGATATCAGATTTTTCCAGTGGACATTTTGCACCGACAAAAATGAATTTATTATATGAGGATTGATCCGCTCACTGAAAAATTTATTCTCCGCATTCATTTATGGATATAAATTGACTCAGGACATAGTACAATAAAGGACAGAGTGTGTGTGGCTGTGAGAGGTGGGTGAATGAATGACACAGTATGGGGGCATTGAACTAGTGTGTGTGTGTGTGTGTGTGTGTGTGTGTGTGTGTGTGTGTGCGTGTGCGTACGTGTGTGTGTGCGTGTGTGTGCGTGTGTGTTTGTGTGTTTGTGTGCATGATGAGGTATGAGTGTGGTGAGTGAGTGGATGAGGGAGTGGAGCAGAGTTACCTTTTTCCATACATTCGACCAACAGTAACTGTTTATAGAGCTCTGTTCATAAAGTTCACTTGTTCTATTGAATTAAGCAAAAAATAAAAAATCTGCCAATGGAACAAGTGAAAATTATCTTAGTAAGATTTCTTGAAATAAGATTTTCAAGATCTATTGTATAAACATAAGTTCTTATTTCTCACTTACAGGTTACTCTTTAGGTGATTATGTCTTATTTTAAGTGTGATGAGATATTTGGACTAGAAATGAGAAAAACAGACTTGGTAACATTTTGATTTTTGCAGTGTGCAATTGCTTTTGTATTCTGCTTATGAGAAAATATTTCATTTAAAAAAGGCTGTGAGGACAAAATCTTTATTTAAGCTAAGGGAGGGAGGATAAAATACCTGTACTAATGTGAAATATGCCTCATTAAAAGATTTGTTTTCAGTCACTCCTTTTCCCCACCTGGCACAGAGTAAAAATCTAAGTGTGAAATTTCAGATGGACTAATTTTATACAATCACATGATGATGATGATGATGATGATTGTTTTAGAAGAACAAAATCAGTGTGCTACAGCCCAGATGGAATGCAGAAGCCCACCTTAGAACCAACAGTGCAACAAGGGAAACAGACAGCCTATTCGTTGTAAAATTCATGAACCTTCCTATAAATATCTCTGAAAACACACAAGCTGATGTTGCATCATGTTTGCTTCATCCTGCTCATAGACAGAAATCAGAAATATGGTCATCTGTGGTCTTTGGTGCACAAATATCTGGTCCGTTTACCCAGGTGTTCTGCCTTCTGTCCAGAAGTATTCAAGCTCCATGGAGGCCTGGTCACAACAGGAGGTCAACTGTTGTTCACTCATTTAACTCGGCATAAACATTTCTATTTGTTTTCGTGTACTGCCCAAGATAAAAATGGTTAAGCTGATTTCTGATCTTCGGAGAGAGTCAGGTTAGGCTTCATTGCATCCAGCTTCTGTGCCAAGATAAATTAATAGTATACTGGCTCTAATTCCATCCTTAAAGAACAAACATGGGACTGATATCAATCTTCTCATCTAACTGTTGGCAAGAAAGCAAACTGGCACGTTCTTCAAAATCCCAAATCACTGGCGAGAAAACACTTAATGTTAAGGAAAGCTTGCGGCGGTTTATAACTACTATAGCAACTCCAAGTGTGTGATGAACTGACCCTCACACCCACACTCTCACATTCTTGTCATTTACAATAAACACTATTCCCTCCACTGTCACTTGCACTGCAAAGATTGGCATTTACTATCAGTCATGTGCTGAAGTCAGTCGCTGCCGATATGGGGTTAAAAAAAAAAAAAGAAAAAAACAGTAAAAAAGAAAAAAACAATATCACGGGTGAGGTTGTTTTTTTTTTTTTTTTTTACATCCTATCTAAGTTACACAGATTTATCGTATTTGCTGTGTGTTTTTAAAATCTGAGGATTTCCGACGGGCAGCTCTAGATTCAGAGAATAATCTCTTCCCTTCTATTTCTCTCCCACAGCCCTCCTACTTTTTTCATTCATTTCCCACTACCTCCCTCCGTCTCCCTCCTGGCTCCAAAAGAAATCTGCTTTCAACCATCTGTCTCCCAGTGCAACACATGCCTGCTCTAGTCACCAGAGAAAAGGAGAAGAGCATGTGGGGACACATTAGACCCATTGCAGGAAAAGATTCTCTGCCTTCATCCTATTCCTTCTCATCCTCCGTCCATCCATCCGTACGCCAAAGCCCTGTAAGTTAGGTACAGTCACTTACAAGGTAATATTATATTGTAAAGACAGCCAGCTGGTCGCTATATAATAAAGAACTTAATATATTTCATACACACACAGTCAAGAAAGGCAAGCAAAGAGGCTTATCTAATAATTTAGCCGATAATGTGAGCTGCAGTTCTTTCATGAAATGCCAGCGAAGGCGTTTAAAAGTAACTTTGAGCTCAGTTTTTTTAAGTTTATACTCCTATTCGTCATTCTTCAATGGTACCCATATGAGAGTTTCCAGTGAATACATGTTTGTGAAGTCCCTTATTTCTTATTACAGCGGCGTCTGCTCTCTCACTCCTGTGTTTGGTTAGTGGAATTCAGAAGCCTAGAGATGTTGGTGTGAGGTATCAGCAGGGCTCCTGGAGGCTGTGATAGGAGGATGAAGTCTGCACGATACAGGCCATAGGGCTTTCACGCATGAATACTGACTTCACAGTCACACAGGGTGTCTGGTGTCTGTGCATGTTTGTTTCGATTTTCTGATTGCTCTTGGGTAGGGGGTCCCGCTGTTTTCCATATAAAACTTGTAATACTCCAGTGGCTCCAATCGCTCTACTGAGTGCCTGGATACATCTCAGGAGAGGTCACTTTAACAGCTCCCCTTTTACAACTGATGAAAGCAGACTGATGTAGGAGTGCGTGTTACACCCTTTGTAAATAACTGATCTCTTCGTATTCCCTGTTTCTTTCATCTAATCACTTGCTTTGTTTTACTTAATGAATTATATGTTTAGCATCTCATTATCAGAACATTTTATATTTGGGAAATATTGTGAGTTTGACCTTGATGCCATTAAAAGAATAATCACAACAGAAGTAGCTCTCGCAAGGCTGCCAGTGTGGGTTATTTGTGAAATAAAAACATAAATTTAAATTTGGATTAACCCATAAAGAACCAGCACCACTTCTGTGGCCATTCCCAAATGAATTTTTCCCTGTATTCAACCTTTTTAAAGTGATTTATCACCATTTCTTAAAATATTACCCTCTGTATTTTGAAGTTTTTTCAATAAAAATCTGTTTTTTTTCCTATATTTAATTTACTGATCATGTAGATGTTCATTAAACCTCAGATTAAAATTAAGGTTATTATATCAGAAACAGACAAAACTGAAGAAAAAATTACTTTTTCTGTTTTATGTATCATTAACTGATCATGTACATGTTCATTAAAGCTCAGAGTAAATTCAAAGGATATTATATCAAAAAGAGAGAAACTGAAGAAAAAGGGACTTTTTAAGTAAAACATATCATTAACTGAACATAAACCCAGTGTCTCCATCCACTGTCATTGATCCAGCTCCATGGGTTTTACTGGTGAATCAATGTTGTAGAAGGTGACGGTGTTTCCACGTTCACTACGGAGCCTCCGAACGTCCAGATGGGTCATATCTGACGACCATGAAAAGATGACAAACTCTATTTTACACCAATTATTTACATGCATTGATAGGATTAGTAGATCAACAGGTATTAAACATTTTACATGACTAGATAGTTTTGGTAGCCAGTGGGTTAAAGAAAATAAACTGCACTGGGAAGACAATGACTGGGGGTACAATCATAATGAATATTTTACAGAAAACAACAGCATCTACAAATTATGACAGCCCCAAACACTTCCTGTTGTGTGGGTTTAATCAGAGAACAGGAAGTTATCACCCATTCACTCTGACCTGGCTGGCTGTTCCATGACCACATAAGGCTGTCAGTCTCCCTGGAAACTTGTTTTTTTTTTTTGATTTGCTTAGTGTTGTGTCATTTATCACTACATCCTACTCTCATCCGTATGCACACTACACCACTGATCATGCTCATTCATAAAACTTATATCACTATTGTATGTTGTATTCCGTTGAACTAAATTGTAAGCTAAATTGTCATCAGTTCAGTTTGTCCTAGCTTGAGGCTGGCTCATGACAAAATGTGCAGACATCTCCAGCGAGACAGTGACAGCTCACATTACTGTTGTAACAACAGCTGGGTTTTGCCAATAAATGGTTCAATTGTCTTTTGCCAATGGCAAGGAGTCACGATGTTGAATCCATCATCGTTGTTCTGTCACCCAGTGTCATTGTCCATCGGAACGTTTCACTGAAGAGATGCCATTTAGGTAGACATCACCCATCCGTAAACTACAGACAGCTGCTGGCACCGGTGTTTTAGTGACAGCAGAGAAAGTACTGATCTCCATTTTGACATTGTCATATTCAACATTGCCCAAACCTTTCCAGTAAAAATATTTATAAGATTCATTTTCAACCTTTGTATTTTCCCACACAATATGCCTGTGTTGGCCTGAATTAAGACACAATACGCTGTTTGGGCAATCTTATAGAGTCTTTTGCCTGTGTGAGGATCACAACCTGATATATATACAGTGGCCCAGACAGTTTTTAGCAATAATCCAGAAACAGCAACACAAATACAGAGGGCACACAGCAAATCCAAAACAGAAAGAGAACTTATTTAAGTGAAACCAAAACCCATAAGGAAGAACAATACCATAAATTATAGTCAGCAGATCATGAACATGTTTTAACATTGGTGCAAGTTTTAAAGCAGCAGACGAGAACTTTTTTCCAACGCTTTATTCTGACACCAAGCCGAATAGAACAGCTGACACCAGGGTTACTGTTTTGGCTGAAACCCACGCCAACATTAACTTTTGCTTTTTAGTCAACAACACTCTCAGAACTGTCGCAGCTCTCCCTTACATGCAAAACTCCTCGGCTGAATCCCAATTCACCCCTTGGCCCTACCCCTTACCCCACCTCTCTGTTTTGCATGTACACATGAAGGGGTAGTGTTGTCCGGATTCTCGATTAGATGGAGGGGAAGGGCTAACGCGGAGGACTGTATATCCCTTGAAACGGAGATTTTCCAGGGCATCACTGTGAATGGAGGGGTAGGAGAAATCTCCCCTAATTCTGTTCAAATCATTGGCAAGATAGAGGTAAACACAGCAAAAAAGTGCTGCAGTGTGATGAAAGAAACACACAAATGGATGGATTTTCTTCGTAAACAACTGAATCATTTGATTGACCATTATTGCCATTTCAGTGTGTAATAGACTACATTTCTGCGCAAAAAGATGACCAAAGCCCATGGAACAGAGATGCTTACAGCTACTGGTGTGTGCGTGGTGAACACTTTCGGAAACAAAGTTTTCACATCTGTTAATAGTGGCATCTATCGCCGGCTCAGCTCAACTCGACTCAGGTACCAGGTACTATTCCTGGAAACCACTTCCATTACAGGATACTATTGACTTTACAGTACCTGGATGTCATAGCAGTGTGGCGCATTACTTCAGTCTCGTCTGCTCAGAGCTGCTGATAAATTCACTTGTTACATGTTGTCTCGTCTGAATTTTTACGTCGGCCACCAAGGACTGAATCTCCTTGACTGACCATGGTGTAGTTTTGTGGGCTATCATCATGGGGATTAACCTACCACTATATTTACTGTCAATTTCCGCATTTGTTTTTGTAAAACGGCGGGTCACAGAGACAGCTGATGACGTGACAGGTCACGAAGGGTTGTCCCATTTCATAGGGGAACGTTTCAACCCCTACCCCTTGCAGCTCCATTTCAAGGGGTAGTGCCAAGAACAAGGGGTAGGGGTAAGGGGGAGGGCTAAGGGGTGAATGGGATTGGGCCCTCCTCTCTTCCTGACTCACACATAACACGTCATCACTTAAAGGAACAGTACAAAACTAAACACTCTAACAACACATTAACAATAATCCCCTAAGGATCATCACAGTCTGTTACTTCCTGTCTTGGATATTTTCATACGTTTGTACTCTGCCTCTAAGGATCAGCTATGTATTGTATAGTAGCCTTAAGCTATAAAACAATGTATAGTAGCATTATGTAATTTATTTAGCATTAGATAAATGTGCTATGCTAAGCTCAGTTGTACATCTGTGTGTACAGAGGTCTTTTTAAAATATGTATATATATTATTTTGTGGCCATGGTTAATGACTACAATATGTAGCAGTAAGACAATAGATGGGAAAAAGCATATTGACCATCATCATCATTTGATGCAGTAATCATTGTTTTCATCTGACCATGTTAAATCGTTAAAAGTTGATTTAGCTTAGTTAATGGTTTTGTGACTTTACATTCTGGAAGCTAGCCTAATGAAATTTAGTTTGATTACAGATTGTAATCTAGTACTTTTTTTGCAGTTTCAACCTGCAGTGTGAACAGCATTCTGCAGTTCATGTAGCAAAACCATCACATTCTTGTACAATACCAATAAACATCAAACAAATAAGGGTAACATTTTAGATTTTTTGCCTTCATATTAGGTCTATTCTGTATTGCACGAGTATTAGCAATAACCTTAGCACTCTTTGTGATAGTTTATTGGGCAGGAAGCACAAGAAAATGTTCACTGGCTACATTCCAGCATTTCTGAGGCTTAAATGAGGAGACAATCATGTCTCAAAAAGAAAAAAGAACCACTGAAAGAGAAGAGTTTGAAGATAACTCTTCTTTACAAGAGTAGGTAAATATTTATTTGTTTTCATTTCAATCATGCAATAGTAGTATGTTGATGAAACTGTTTACTGTAGAGTCCATCTGTGTTTTTCTGCAGATTTCAATAGGCGTTATGCAAATGAAGGCTGGATGACTGGAATATGTCAGACGAATGGTGCGACCACTTGTATGTGTAGGTCAGATGCAGAGTAACTACACCAGGCTGCTATACAAAAATGACAAACTTTAACAGAAATTTACCATGTGGTTGCTACCCTGATGCAACGATGACAACTAATATACCAAGTATGGAGACAGCCTTTTCTCTGAATCTTTGCAAGGAGGCTATTGGAAAACATACCAATGCCTCACATTTTGTCTTTATACAGCTGAAGATTTCCTGGCCAACTGAATGACCAAAATAAGAAAATCTGTTTTATATTGATTAGTATCTCTAGCACATTGTTCAGAATAATGGAATACTTGCTCCTGTCTGATCCTGTATTTCACAACAGATGAAACAACTTGAAAGCATCTGATTTGTAAGATTTATAGGAATATAGGCTGTTATTTCTACATTAGGGGCACTTTTTTCCTTCATAAAGTTAGATCCATTGGTGTAATTGTTTACTATTCTTACTAGCATTAATATCCTCCAAATATAATTAGCAACTGGGTAAGACTGGAACTGTAAATGGATGTCCATCAGTCCTGATGCATCTATAGTCTGTCCGTCCATGGGAGTGGATCTCTCCTTCACTGTGGTTTTCCCTGAGGTTTCTCTTTTCCCACTGGGTTTTTGAAGTTTTTTTCTTGCCAAGAGGGAGGGTCTAAGGACAGGGTATGCCTGGGACATTAATCCATTTCCCTCATCTGCTTTTTATTTGACTGTTGTTTGTTTTCATGTCCAACTAACTCTGTAAAACCCTGTGAGACAACCTTGTTGCGATATAGGGCACTAAAAATAAAATTGAATTGAATTGAAGAAACTACAAGTCATCAGAAAAATAAAGATAATAGCCATGATTTCACATAAAAAAACAGCACATCACAACAGGTTCCATCTTCCTCCTCTTCCCACTGCCAACATCAGTCCCAACCAAGCACCTCCCACTTTTGACAATGCACTTCTAATGTCTTTTTGTTTGTGGCTGCGATTTTTTGTATTACAAATTGTTGATGTATTTTATTCTTTAAGCATGACCAACAAAGATCTTCCCTACTCTGACTTGAAAATAAAGATTTTTCCCAGTAGTATAATTGTATATACAGTAACAAGAGAACTTCCCTAGGTTTAACGTAACCATCTCATTAAGGTTAAGCAGTGTAATCAGGCTGTTTTTGTCCCAATTTTCCCCTTCCCAACCAAGAACGGCAAACGCCAGATTATCTTATGTCTTATCAGATTATCCTAGTAGATCATCCTGTGGTCTGAGGTGTGTTAAGAGTGAATTTGTCCTGATAATCGGCTCTGACAAGAGTTGGGGCCGACAATCGTAAATATTAAACTTGATCAATATTTACGACCAAAAATCTTTGTGTGTGGGGAAAGCTGACGACTCCAGAGCAAAGCCCTGCATGGGTCCACTTTTCCAAACCCACAGCCACCTGTACCCACATACATTACGACCCGCAACCCGACCCGTGATTAAACACATTGTCTAAACAGTCTCACTTTTAAGGGCTTTATTTTTGCCATCAATACATTTCTAGTATATGCTGCTCAATGACATCTGTGGCCAGATGTAAACAAAGGTGAAGCTCACTTCAAAATAAAACAAACCAGCAGTGGATCAAATTAGATGATCATCATCATTTAATGTCCTGCAAATAATTTTCATCCATGAATTTGTATTTTTTCACTTCATTGCCCACTACCCACCCGCATTTCGTTTTACTCGGGCCCACACCCGTGAAAATTCTTCTTCTTTTTTTTTTTTTTAACCCGTCCTCACATGTTTTTACGGGTTACCTGACCCAATGCAGGACTCTGCTCTTAAGTTAAGCTATGTTTCTTCTTTTTCAATTTTTTTAGATCACGTTTGATCACATGAGATTTCTGTCTTGGAGGACTAGATTCTAGATCAGTGGTGGGACAGAATCATTATGTTTGTGGTGTGCTGTGCTGAGATCATCGGAGCACACCACACACAGTATGATCAAAACTGTTCAATACCTGATTTTTTGTCTTCATATGTGGGGTCTGTAACAGATAAAAAAAATCTCTTCACATTTAGAAAATCCTTATGTGTGTACCCCGCTTCAGAATAGAAAGCCACCACTGACTCATGTTGTCTGATCCTTGGAGTGGATTGTGAAGCTACACTCAGTGATATTTTATAAGTGAACTTAAATCATTAACAGTACTTAAACACCTAAAACTAATCACTTTTAAATTAGCTAATTAAATGCATTAAAGACAGGTCACTGGCAGGATTTTTAAAAACGGATTATTATTCACACACTAAAACAAAACTTAACAAACAGCCAATTTTAAGACCAAAAATCACAAGTTTGTCTCAAGGGGCTACACAATCTGTAAAGCATACAACATCCAGGTCTAATTACACCCAAACACCCAAGGTGGGAATCTCATTCATCTATTCATGAGCATCACTAATTAGATGACAAGGCATTTGGCTTCCTTAAGAGAGTCATAGTTACTCCTGCTATAGCAACGTATATCACATATCAAGTATATCATAAGACTCTACCTTATGGTATCCTTTTGGGATTTACAGCAATAAATTAATACAAGATTTTTTCCTGTGATTTTAGTGATTATTTACTGAAATAAGAGGTTAAATTTCATCTTCTTTTTTAATCATATCAATGAAGATCATTACCTCAGACATTACCTTCCTGACCTTACTTTATTATTCAAAAAACCTCAATGATTCCGGGCTTTTGAGAAAATATTGGTTGCTGGAATACCTTTTTTTTTTTTAAATAGATATCTTCTAAGGCTAAATCCATTTTATAATTTGGTGTATGTGGTGACATAAGTAGCATGTCATTTTGACCAGTGAAATGCCATTTGGTTCAACATAAGGCCTGTACAAACACCAAAGGCGGCTGTCACTCAGAGGTGAGACAGGCAGTGTGTCTCAGTGCTTCAAAGAGGGACACTTTACTGGGGCTCAAAGATATTAACAGCCACCAAAGTGTATTTGGTTCACATGAGTCATTATCATTTTTTTTTCCTCTGCCAAGGAGGTTATACAGTGCAGCCCAATATAGTCTAATTTCACCCACCACAGACACATAATAAGCTGAAAGTACCGTGGAAACAGAAATAGCGTCATTTGCATCTGTTTCCACACAGATTTTACTTTACAGGGAAAATGACTTTTTCTCCCACACTGTGAGGATGGAGGTTAGCCCGTGTGCTCTCTCCTGCTGAGAAGCTCTGGTCCAGGACAATGATGGGTGAGGAGTTTGCATGAGGTGGTTCAGGATAACCTGTCTAACTGCAACTCAGGTGTCCTAAGGTGACTTCAAGAAGACCAGATCTATCTTCTGCCTCCAAACACTAGACAGATCACAACTAAGTGATTCAGTCACAGAAAACCACCTTTTGTGCACTGCTCCAATAACTATGCCCCATCTGATTCAACTGGCAGAATTATGAGTCCAGGACAGTCCTAGAAGCCTGAATAATATAAACAGAAACAGAGAAAAAAACAAAGGGCAAGGACCTTAGCTCAAACTGTAAATGAAGTCAATGTGAAAGTATCTTAAAGCTGTAATACTACTGATGGCCACAGGGTTGGCTCCAAAAAGCCCTGGGTCGTAGACTTATAGACCTTTTTCGCAACTTCAGTATTTTTGACTGGAAATACACAATCACTGTGGAATTCTACTTCCTTCTCTACAAGGGCAATTACGGCACAAGCGAAGAACAAGAGTTTTTGTAGTGTTCCAGGTTGCTCTTGTTATGCTCAAAAGCAGCTGTATCTGTCTTTTCATTCTTTTCCTGTGGACAGTGAGGTTAGACGGAAAAGGATTCAGGCGATCTGGTGGGATGTGGGACCGAAGTTTGTGATCACCTGAAGCTGGACGTCAACAAGACCAGAGAGATGGTGTTTGACTTCAGGAAGAAGAGGAGGCTTTCACCACCCCTACGGATCAGGGGAGAGACTGTGGAGGAGTATAAATACCTGGAGGTGGTGATCGGCAACAGACTGGACTGGAAATCTAACACTGAGGTTGTGTACAAGAAGGGGATGAGGCAACTCTATTTTCTGAGGAAGCTTAGATCCTTCAATGTATGCACCAAGATGTTGGAGATCTTTTACCAGTCTGTTGTGGCCAGTGGCATCTTCTTTGCTGCTGTTTGTTGGAGTAGCAGCATCAGAGCCAGGGACACCAACAGACTGGATAAAATCATCAAGAAGGCTGGCTCTGTGATCAGTCTGAGGCTGGACAGTTTTGAGACCATGGTTGAGAGGAGGACACTTAAAAAACTGACCTCCATCATGGATAATGATGAACACCCTCTCCACCACACACTGGACAGACAGTCGAACGGACAATTTCAGCACATCTTTCCTGCCACATTCCATAAAACTGTACAATAAACTCACCTCTGTCTGAGGTCTCGGGGCATAAATTAATTTGTACTTAAATGTCATTTTGCACTTTCCCGGTTGGAATATTTCAACTTGTTTTGCACCTTACAGTTCTATTCCAGCTCATTACAGCTATTTTTCAGCATATCACAGTTATTATCCAGCTTTTTACCCAGATCATTTTATACTTTTAATTTATAGTGCACAGTGTATAGTTTGTGCACTTATGTTATATTTGTCTCTACTCATGTTTGCTGCGGTATTATATTGTTATTGAACATGTGCCATGCTGCTGTCTGTCTGTCTGTCAAAAAGGGTGCGTATGTCTGCAGCAGACTTTTCACATCTGAAGATTAACTATTAACTAACCATAGCCCTCACAAAAACCTGCCCGTCTAGTACATTTAATACTAAGACACACACGCACATAAACACCCAAAACACCGTTTCCTAAAGAAAAGGTTAACTGATGATAGCATTCAGCTAACATTACTGTTGTTACATTGATGTTGTCCACTTGGACAACCCTAAACAGAACAAACTGATGCCATGATGCTTAATTCAAAGCAGACTATAATGCTTTAGTAAGGTTGACTGTATGTGATACATAAATTATGTCTAAGTAAACATGCTAATGACTTGTCAAACTAGCCAGCAGTTCAGTAACAGCCTGATTGCTCTCTACTTACCTTGATATTTATGGACAAATTCCTCTTGAAAATCTTTGTACCCTTTATTGATTTTGTACTTTTTGGTTGTGGAGTTTTCTTCAGTGAACCGTGCAACATTAGCAAATTTAATATCTGGCAAATCGGTCAGGTAGGTTGTGCACAGTGTGCAAATTAATGTGTGTGTGTGTGTGTGTGTGTGTGTGTGTGTGGGGAGGGGTTCTGACCCCCCGATTAACCCATCAGACCCCCTGAAAGCCGGAAATTTTGAGGGGGTCTCAAATTTTGTAAAAATAAAAAATATATATAATAATATATATTACTGTCAGTAATGGTCACTAAAATGTTTTCTAAGCTCACAATGTCCAATACTCAGAATTCAATATTCACAAAATATTTTTTTGCCAAGCGGAGCCTGCCAGTCTTGTGCCCGTATGCAAATTAGCCATGTGCGCGTCAAACAGAGGAAAGAAGTAGCCTAACCAACCTGATATTGAGAACGTAGTAGTGTTACAAATGGCTAGCAAGCGAAAGCTGCAAAGTGTATCAGTAGCACACTTTGGGTTCGTCACGTCAAAAAAAGTGGCACTGAGAGATGAAGCTGCTAGTGCAGTGGGCCCACTCCCCACCACAACAGAAGAGCCTAATCTTCCACCCTGTCAAGAACAAGATGAGGCCGAGTCCGTGGCTGAAGGTTCCGAAGAAGCAGTAGGTGCTGAGGTAATGTCAGTTAGTACTGCTAGCACAAATGACTTGCCAGCTGATTGGACAAACTCTAGGCTTGACTTTAAGGGAGGGAAATTGGGGTGTTTAGTGTGCAGAAAAGTAAAAACGTTACTAATCTCAGAGAAGGGACCAGGTTTACACCTTGCAGAAGAATGGATCAATGGTGACGTTACTAACTCTGACACAAAGAAGCTACGAAAGAAAATCTACAAACACAGGGACAACCATGCCCACCAAAGGTCAGTGGAAATAGCCCAGTTGAAAGAGAAAGGCACCCTCCCCAACACTTTCATTGATATACAGTCCGATTTACTCAAGAAAACAGCAGTCTCATTCAGAACAGCTTACAACATGGTGAAGGAAAGGCTATCTTAAATAAAGCTCAATCCACTCATGACAATGCAGGAACTTAATGGAGCCGGAGTTGGTAATATCTACAAATCTGACCACGCATGCACAGAAATAATCAGTCACATTGCTAAGGAAATGCGCTGCAAATTCATCTGCTATGTGAAAGAAATGGATTCACAGGTGTCAATCACAACTGATGAAAGCACCATTCATGGCATTCCCTATCTAATAATCTACGTAAGATGTGACATCAGTGGTAAGGGAGATGTAGACAACGTTTCCCTGGATCTAGTGGAACTTAGAGATGGGGATGATGCTGAATCCATTTCTAACTTGATGATGGCGAGTCTACACAAAGCTGGAATGGATGATCACTTTTTGAAGACGCACCCGATATGCATAGCCACCAATGG
>JAPQRP010000005.1:5120169-5134155 GCA_037367295.1 Apogon hyalosoma
ATAATTGGTGTAAAATACAGTTTGTCATCTTTTCATGGTCATCAGATATGACCCATTTGGACGTTCAGAGGCTCCATCCTTACCGTGGAAATGCAGTCATCTTCTACAACATTGATTTGCCAGTAAAACCCATGGTGTTTGACCAATGACAGTGGATGGAGACACTTGTTTTTACATTCATTTATTGGTATCTTTGCTCAAAAAAATCACTTTTTCTTTAGTTTTCTCTGTTTCTGATATAATAACCTTTGAACTTACTCTGAGCTTTTTCAAAGATCTACATGATCAGTGAATTAAATATAGAAAAACACTGAACTTTTCAAAGAAAAGAATAAGAAAAATACAGAGGTATTAAATTATATTAGAATGGTGATATGGCGATAAATCACTTAACCCATAAAAACCCAAACAGCCATTGGCAACCAAAGTACCTACTGATCTAAAATGTCTATTGATCCACTAATCCTATCAATACATGTAAATAATTGGTATAAAATGCAGTTCAGCATCTTTTTATGGTCATCAGATATGACCCATTTGGACATTCAGAGGCTCCATAGTGAACGTGGAAACACCGTTATCTTCTACAACATTGATTCACCAGTAAAACCCATGGAGTTGAATCAATGACAGTGGATGGAGACACTGGGTTTATGTTCAGTTAATGATATGTTTCACTTAAAAAGTCCCTTTTTCTTCAGTTTTCTCTCTTTTTGATAAAATATCCTTTGAATTTACGCTGAACTTTAATGAACATGTACATGATCAGTGAATTTAATACAGGAAAATACAAGATTTACTCTGAAAGATGCAAAATACTGATGATAATATTACAATAAATTGTGATCAATCACTTAAGAGAGGTCACATATAGAGAAAAAATAATTTGGGAACCTCCACAAAAGTAGCACTGGGTCTTTATGGGTTAATTGATCAATGACTAATATCAACTGTAAAATTTATTTATCAAATATACATTAGGTAGTGGGAATTTTCAATCATTCATACAGTATATTACCATGGTAACAGTCAGCTGAAATAAGCACAGGCCAACTGAAGAAAAAATGGAATAGGTCATAATTTGTGGTGTGTTTGTAGTTGAGTTATATTTTAGAAAAAGAGGACAAATGGACTCTGTGCATGCCCTTTTAGGTTCCAGATCAATAATCATTTCAATGCAATCATTTTTTCATTCTTTGTTTCTATTATGAATGGATGCTTTGTAGAAGACTTAATGAAGCTGAAAATGTTCATTAAGCCAGTGCTCAGTACAAAATGAAGGAATATTCAGAGGAGAAATGTATTTAATCTGCCTGGAGGTCATGGTAACCCAATTAAGACAATGACGACCGGGTTTATCAGCGATCTGTCATATTTACATTTTTCTCACTTCTGCATGAATCATTCTGTGGTTTATTGAAAGGTTTCTGTTTCTTGTTTTGGATTCCACTTTCAAAGAAAAGCAAATTTCATGAAATAAACTGAAATTGATCAAAGACTCACTTCTGAACGAATCTTAAACCCAGGAGTTTCTTTGTTTTCACCTTGTGTCTGACACCTATATATTCAAGAGACCGAGAAAAAACAATGTCAGCAAAAAAAAAAAAAACTTGAGGGAAACAAATATCAAGAGGATACAGTGAGAGTGGCAGGTGTGAGGGAAGGGAAGAGAGTGGGGAAAAATAGCAAGACAGGCAGTCTTTGTTTAAGGGCTGCAGGCAAGATGAATGCAGCATGCGTATAAAGTGTGAAGCAAGTGGGGAATCAAGTAAAGGAGAAGGAGGCAGACAGACAGAGGCAAAGAGCGGGTGGGGAGAAATAACGGTTGTCAAGCATTAAATAGATAGAGAGTTGTTTACCATACACTGTACAAGACAAGATCACATTTCCAAAACAAATGGGCGTGCTGCAGATGGGAGAGTGATGCTTTAAAATGTCCGCCAGCTAAACAAAAAAAAAAAGAAATATTTCAAACATCTGCTTTAAGAAACTCTTCCTTTGTTCTTCATTGTTTCTGCTACACTGTCCGGGCCATGCAGTTCTGGATCGTTTCCAGTCCCTTAACCCATACCTATGTAGGCACACACTGTCAGACACAAGCTGAGCTACTGTGAGCAAGGATGTGTATATGACTCACACACACACGCACACACACACACAAACCCTGCTCTTCAGATCTGAAATGAGGTGGAAAAGTAACTGCGAAGCCAGACGGGCGCCTGCAGCTATCTCAGGGATGAATACAACTATTCCATTACAAACACCTTTAATGTCACCATGGTGCGTCTGACTCACTATGCAGCCCCATCATTTCATTTTTCTTGAAGGTACCAACACTATTATTGTTGTTGTGGCTTTACAGCGTATAACTCATAAAAAAAGGACCAAACAGCAATCAACCCGTATGTTTTCTTAATGAGAAGTCATAAAAAAAGTCTTTCATGGCTCTTCCGACCTGGGTTTAGTTGTGTGCATCGCATTAAAAACCATGGAGAATATATTCAGATTACTGAGGCGAGGTGCTGGAGGTGAATGAAACTGACTCTGCTGTGATGTGAGGCTCATAGTTGTGACATCTGTGGCAGGATTACCATAAATGTGACGCTCCTCATTCCCTCAGACTATTTTAATCTGCCCGTCACAGCTGTGTAATCTAATTTAGAGTTTACGGTAGATTTTTATCCCAAGGACTTACTTTGCAAATGATTTTCCTTCAAGAGCAATGGTACACTTTACACTATGAGCTTTACACTTAGCTTCCCATGACTTATAAGAATCATTAACAATGTATACAATTTGGGTGCTTATATGAAACTGCTCCTAAAAACAGGACATGGGGGCAAAAAATTCAAACCAGATGTAGACTAATGCTATGAAGCAAGTTTGGAAGCACTTTGGGTCTATTTAAAAAATAAATACTGACTGAGATAAAAGAGAAACTATTTTTCAGATAAAACACATTTTTATATTATTTAACATTATTTTTAATACAAAAATCTGCATGTAACCGTCAAAAGGACACAAAAAATATGCAGTACTATTTTTTTGAATATCTCTTTATTCTCTCACAGGTGCATTTTGGGAATTGAACTAATTATTCAAGGCAGAGTGGTTCACAAAAATGACTGCAGCTGCAAAATCATTTGTGATTTATGTGTGTTTAACTGGGCAGGTTCTGCATGTAACGCGAGTGGACACGATGGGTTACACACAAAACCTGGAAAGAGACTGAGATTCATGAAAAACCCACATGTCTGGATTGGAAAAACCACTAGGATCCTCAATTTGAACACAGTGTCTTTATTTATAGCGGTATATAAGACCATTTACAACCATGTTTTCAGATTAAATGCACTGACACCTAGGTAGCTTTTCATGTCCAAATTTTGTTCCTATTTTTGGCCCCAACATTTCATTAAAAAGCCATTAATTTTGGGATGGCTCAGAGCAAGAGTCTAATCTTTTTTTTTGTATTTATCTGAGGTCATCATTAGGTACATCCTGGGGGGAAACATGTCTAAATTTCTCTTTTATTATTGGGTCTAAAAAGCTGGTGAATTGCCAGGTACCAAAATGTTTCCCGTTTCATAGAAGCACCCATATACTTATTTACGGAGTTAAATCACTAATATTAAACATAGTCCATCACCTCCAACAGATCATTTTACAAAAACCCATTGTGTAAACACTGCTGCAGCTAAAATGACTAATGGCAGAAACATTTTTAGATGTATGGATCAGCAAACACACACTTAACTAATGACTACTGTTGATACTTTTTGTTAGCTGCAGGTAGGTCTTATGTACAGATGACGATTAGCATAAGAAAAGTAACAACAGAAAGAGGATATTAGTCAGTATGTGAATTTTCTCCTTATATTTGTGTCTTTGACTGATTCTCACTACATTTTTGCAACATTAATCAGCAATTCTTCCATTAACAGTCTCACCCATGACCCACTAGTTTTGCAATGGAAAAATTATTATATCCCATGTAATTTGACAACAGAGTTTCAATGTGAAATGACTAAAACATGATTCAACTTTAAAATTAACCATCTTATTTCAAATATTTTACACCATTTTAACCCATAAAGACCCAAACACACACCATCGAGCAAAATCATCTACTGATCTAAACTGTTTAATACCTGCTGATCCACTAATCCTATCAATACATGTAACTAATTGGTGTAAAATACAGTTATTCATCTTTTTATGGTCATCAGATGTGACCCGTTTGGACGTTCAGAGGCTCCGTAGTTACCGTGGAAACAACGTCACCTTCTACAACATTGATTCACCAATAAAACCCATGGAGTTTGATTAATGACAGTGGATGGACACACTGGGTTTATGTTTTTGCTGAAAAACTCACTTTTTCCATTTTTTTTTCTGATTTGAATTTACTCTGAGCTTTTATGAACATCTACATGATCAGTGAGTTACATACAGGAAAATACATGATTTACACTGAAAAAAACTTAGAATAAAGAGGATAATATTATAAAAAAAATGGTGATATATCACTTATGAAAGGTTAAATATAGAGAAAAATCCATTTGAGAACTGCCAATAAAAGTTCCACTGGGTCTTCATGGGTTAAAGTCCGGGTCAAATGGGGGGAATAAACTTATGAAAAAAATATTTTATCAATATAACAGTCTCCTCTAGGTTGCACATTAGGATCCAAATTATAGTCAAGCAAAGAGACAAATACTGCAAGTTCTCTGAAACCTGACACGTAATAAGAAACCCACTGTGCACTTAATTAGAGGCAGAACTTGAAAAGTGTCTGCTTTTTGCTTCAACAAAAACTCATCCCACTCTTTAGTGAACTAATTCTTTATCCTTTGTGGGAGAAAAACCATACTCTCTCTTTGCCTTTTTGAAAAAAACTGATGTTCATTTATTTCACTTTTGTCAGTAATTATTTAGCTTTATCATTTTTGCATGATGTATATTTTAGGCATCTTATCATCTCTTAACCTCTGTTTTCAGGTTCTCACAATAAACATCTGGATGGTAAAATAAACATTTGCAAACATAATCCAGACCCTTAGCTTTATAATAATATGACAAAGCCCTGAACATACACAGGGAGCTTCCCTTGGTATTGTAGCTCAATTTATTCTTTGTATTTGCGCATTAACACATTAACATTAACTTATAGCTATATACGTGGTGTCAAAATGAATCTAATAAACAAAGTCTGTAACTATTTTTACCAGCTGTCATCAGGGAGCTTCATCTAGTTAAATCTTCTCTTTTGTCAATTAAAGCCCTTCATTTTTCTGTCATGACTAAGCTGTTTTCTTCAGTCTATCTCATTAACACAAAGAACTTCCTGTCTGCCTTTTGTCACTTTCTTTGTAAAATCTATGACATTATCTCCTGATGCACACAGAGCACTGTCACTCGGCTGACAAGCAACGACAGCGAGGTGTACGACAAAGAAGCACCAGGAACTTTGTCTTAATGAGCTGCCATACAGTGCGACTTACCCTTCACCTGTGATGTGACTGTTACCTCTCGTCTCATCGCTACATTCATCTCAAGACTAACATCAGCGTGTACCTGTCATCTTAACTTCATTTCTTCCTTCTTCTCTTTTGCTTTACATTCTGTTAAACTGACCGCAAAGAAAACGTACTGAAACAGCTTAACCTATAAAGACCCAGTGCTACTTTTGTGGCAGTTCCAAAATATTTCTTTCTCTATATTTAACTTTTCTGAAGCGATTGCTCACCATTTATTATAATATTATTCTCTGTATTATGTGCTTTTTTTCAGTGAAAATCAGGTATTTTCCTATATTTCATTCACTGATTATTAAAGCTCGGATTAAAGTTAAAGGTTATTATATCAAAAATGGAGAAAACTGAAGAAAAACAGGCTTTTTCAGCAAAATCTATCATTAACTGAACATAAACCAAATGTGTCCATCCACTGTCATTGATCCAACTCCATGTTTTGTTTTTTTTTGTTTGTTTGTTTTTTTTCTCAATGTTGTAGAAAATGACGGTGTTTCCAGGTTCACTACGGAGCCTCTGAACATCCAAATGGGTCATTTCTGATGAACATGAAAAGATGACAAATTGTATTTTACGCCAAATATTTACATGTATTGATAGGATTAATGAGTCAGCAGTTATTAAACATTTTAGATCAGTAGATGCTTTTAGCTGCCAGTGGATGTTTGGGTCTTTATGGATTAAATACAGTATATTTTATCTCAAATGAGTTGCAGTTACACCTAAATCTCTGTGATGTCCAACCTGTAGAAAAGCAATGTTAGAATAAGTGACCTTGCATCTTTTGGCCTACATTATCAGGAGTATGCCATGGAGAGGGTCCACTAATGCACACTAATCCTCCAACACAATGACCCCAATCCCTTAAATCTGTCAATAGTGAAGCTGATGCTCCAGATTAGAGATCCTGCTGTAATGATACCAAGAGACTCTATTCCTATCTTATTGTTTGCAAGACATTTTCACACATTTGGTGATTTATATTCAGCTCTCTACATAAAATAGCCAATGATACTATCTCACTGGATGCTTTGTTGCATCCAATAATGTAATAACTTCCTGAGCATGTCATAACACCTGAAAATTGATGGAAAAATAAAATAAAAACAAAGTGTCTTGATAAGTGTCTCAAATAATAGTATTTTACAGATAGTCCAATACCATATCATCACTTTTGTAAGCGAAAGTTTAATTTTTTTTTTAAAAATTAATTTTTTTTTTTTTTTTTTTGCCTAAATCATCAAATACTTAATTGTGCTTAAGGTTTTTTATGTTTCCTGAAAAATCTGAAAAAAAAGACTTATTTTAGGAAGGTCATGATATTGTATAGTTTTTAAGTTTCAAAATAATATACTTCATTCATTTTCAGTTGAGTTTTACATTTTGGGTTTGACAATTGAAAAATCAAATGTATATTGTAGAGTGGTGGATTTCTAAAAGCCTATGCAATAGTGACTTTCTAACAGGAAAAAGCTGAAAACTGATTAATCAATATAAAGCACTACCTATTAATTAGTATAAACTCAAACTGATAGTAATTGATATAAATTATTATAAATATTTAATTTTCTAACACATTTTTGGATTGTGGCTGCCTCTGCTGCTACCATCACCACAGTAATACTAGCAAATTGGACTATTGGTATTATTACTATTATTACTCATACACCAGTAGGACTGCTGCCAGACCTACTGGGAGCAATTTAGGGTTCAGTGTCTTGCCCAAGGACACTTTGACATGTGGACAATCAGAGCTAGGACTCGAACCGCTGACCCTTCAGTCATTGACAACCCGCTCTACCAACTGAGCCACAGCCACCCAAATCATCCCTAATCAATCCATATTATTTAGTTGCTCTTTACATTTATTATCTTTTTCATTGTAATATGATGTTGACATTGTTGTTTATCATTATTTTGTTGTTGGTTAATTTGCTTGATTTTTCTTTATTTGTTGTTTTTCTGACCTCTATGTCTTGTTAACTGTGTTACTAATAAAATAAATAAATAACAAAAATAAATATCACTACCTCCTATATTTTCCTTCCGTAAAAACTGTTTGACTCTGAATTTAAACAATAATTACTTAAATGAATAACTCAATAAAGTCAATTCCAAGTGATATTTTTAGCTCTGATTTTCTGCCAATATCAGCAATTACAATAATTATCAGCTATTTGAGCTAGATTCTGCCAAGTTGGTAAATACCCTATTAGTGCTGATTAATTAGCCAAACCTATAATAGACTGACTGTCAGGTGGAAGTGCAGACTCTGAGCTCCCTACAGCCATATGGGCAGAAAATCAGGGACAACATCCTGGTCGAACCACCATATGTCTGGATCCAGAATGGTTCATTACTCACTGTAGTTCAATACATCTTTGTCTGGTAATGAAGTAAAGCTTGTCATCTGTTGTAAATTCCAAATTCCGCACAAAACCCAGTTTGTTTCCACATTCTCTTTGTCTCAGAAATGTTCCACTTGCACACTTCCATTTCATTACCCATCAGTACCCAGTAAATGTTTTCATTGTGTCAGAGCAATTTCTTAAGATGTTGGTCATGTTATAGCATTATAGGGTTTTATTATGTTTTTGTTCAGGTTAAGTGCAAATTTATTACATTTTTCAAGAAAATATTGCATTGTGTGTAGCACCTATTGCAGCAAAGCTTGTAGTTATGATGAACTCAAGTGCTTTCCCAAAACTGTGATGAAATCAAATAGTTTACCCACACAGACCATTTAAATGGTGTTCAGTTTGGCCGTTTAGAGCCCGGCCTTTGGAGACCAAAGGGATGAAAACCGGCTGATAAAATGTCTGAGAAATCAGAAGAGGAACTCACTGAAAAAGCACATTAAGGCATGTTTTGTCACTACACTGCTGTCATACAAACTGTGCAGTTTTTTTATGTCCAAATCATTGTCGTGTCTGAACTTTTGAGTTCTGCGTCCTGTTTGATACAGCAGGGTTGCAATCAAAGACGCCAGGCCGCGATGCATAGCAAGACAGCTTTGAACAACTGCTTATCTTTCAGCCGAGTTTGTTTACTTTTTCTATCATTGTTGGACAGATAAATCGACTGGAAAGGGGTGAGAGTTTATACACATATAAAATGCTGGGCCTGTAGGTACAGAATTTAGGAGAAAGTTATTAAAATTGCTTTTATCAGCACTCTAAATCCACCCGATGCTGCTGTGCAGCAGGGAGTGACGGTGCGTGCTGTCGTATCCACAGCTGCCAGTTCCTGAGGTGCAGGGCATCAGATTATCTGGGCTTCTATAAGCTGGGGACACTGTTTATGCATCACAGCTCCTGGAATGTAATTTTGAGGAGTGTTTCCATGCTCACCGCAGAGACACAGGAAAAAGGAGATGGAGAAAAAGAGACAAATGAGCTCTGAGTTATCATATGCAAGCCGTTAAAATTGATAAAATACCTATTCCTTGGAGGACACTGTCACAGTTCACAAAATGAGGATCACTTCTCTTTCTGTCTTTTCCCATGTTCAATTGCGTCTCAGTCTCTAACACTTACTTTGCGCAGAAATAAAAGCAGCAGCAGTATGTCCCAGTATTGGCAGCACATCAAACATGTCAGTCAGCATGACATTTCCCTGAATTATAGTAGACTTAAATTATATTTAATAGTGATTAAACTTAATTAAATCCCCCTGATTCATGCTGAAGCTTTAGCATTTAATCCAACAATGCAGTGCACATGGCAATGAACCATCATTTCCAAAAGCTTAAAAAACTCAATGACTGATTGAAGTTTCATTTCTACCATAACCAACGCAACCAGTAGTTCTTTATTGAAAAGGATTGCATAGGAAAAACAACACATTTTGGTTTAATAGTAGGAGAATATTACATATAGAAGGCATCATAGGTTTTCATTTACACATGAAAAAACATCCCACCATGAAATTCATATTGGTGTTTCAGGACGCCAAGAATAGACCATCTTTACAGACTGTAGTACGAGGCCCTCAGGAGAAGCCTGAAGCTCAAGGTAACTTAGTTAGAAATTCAGGGGAAAAAAATGTCCACTTTAAGTCTGCACAGACTATATTTGCATAGTATGCATTTGATTTGAATAAATATCTAGTGTAGAATATGGTGAGATTGTTCACAATAACTTGATAAATGTTGCGTGTTCTCTGACAAATTGCACAAACTCTTCAGGTATTCTCTGGAGGAATCAAAGAATGAAAACAGAAAAGACTGGAAAAAAACATAGAATTACTTACAAGAAATAATCCTGCTGTACTGCATTTACCCTGACACTAGAAATAACTAGAACTTTTTTCTACAAGGGTACTAGACTTGTACAAAAGATGATGAAAAATTATTCTTTTTTAGTTAGAAGCATAGAAATAAGTAATAGTATAAATATATGTATATTTACAGCACTTACCACAATGGGACAGCAAACAGTATGTTTTTAAAATGCTACTTCAGACAATAAAACTGTAATCAAATACTTATAAAATTAACATATATCTCCTTTGTCTCTTTAAGTGTAATATCACAGACTGTATTTACACATATTCACTTTGCACAGCTTTTAAATAATGTGAAATGTCCTTCTCAATAAGTACATCCTTCAAAGGGATTTCTTTTTCATCACAAAAATGAAAGCCATGTGACTAATTTTAGCTGTTCTACACCAGAACATGCTGCACGTCACTTTTTAGTTTCTTTTTCCTGCTTACTTCCACACTCACAACCACACTCACACCCCAACACACTCACTGGGGCTCTCCGAGAGGTTTCACCACAGGCCACGGCATGTCAGGTAAAGGTGTCTGGGGCTCAGCAGGGGCTTGTTGTTGCTGCGTCTGCTGGTTAGCCCAGTTAAAATCCACGCCATTCTTCTTCAGAGCAGCCAAGTGCTTAATGTCCAGCGTGGTGAAGGTGGTGAACTGGACCTGGTTCCTCTTACTGGTAGGTGAATGAAGGGGCTCACTGCGATGTGGCCTGGCTAATAAAGTAGCAGAGCGGTTGGCCATGGGATCGATAGCCTTTCCCTGTAGCTGCTGCTGAGAGCTGGCCCTGCTGCGGCCCAGGGTGGCAGTCCTCTCAGGGACGGCGGGAGCGGTCACGGTGGGCAGTGGGGGCATCACATCTATAGAATGACGAGACTCCAGAGGGCGGTGGGCGTCACGTTTCAGCGTGGACACTTGTGGAGGGGCGCATGGAGCGGGAGTGGTGGGATTGTTGCTTCCCAGCCACACCCAGTCATGCTTGTGATCTTTAGGGTCTCCGGTGGGGGGTGGGCCCGGCTGTATGGGAGTCTTATGGTTTCGGAAGCAGAGATTATATGAAGCACAGTTGAGCAAAAAAGCCAAGATAGCCACACATGAGACTCCAACCAAAGCATACATGCCAATCTCCAAGTCCGTCATGGCTTTGAATGTTCTGATTAGATCGCTCTCAATGAATTTGGGCGATTTTGATTTCGGCTGCTCTTTCTTGGGTGTCAGTTCTGCTTTAGGCGTGTCTATGTTGGAAGGTGAGTTTGGGTTTTCAACTATGTTCCCATAGCTTACCCTCTGCCCTTCTCCTTTGCTTACGACAGCTGTTGTATCTATCGGCTTGGACGTACTCTGTGGCATATTTAGCCTGGGTTTGGCTGTGGACGTAGTCTTCTGAATGACTTCGTATGTGGTAGCTCTTGTAGCTCTGATTGTGGTTCCAATCCACACAACATGTGGCTGAACAGGTCTGGTTGAAACTGCTGTTGAAGTTTCTTCCACAGTGGACTGATCAGGTATTGTGCTTCGTTTATCTCCATCTGTCACGGCGCGCTGTGACGTCACTGTTGTTTTAATCTCTCCTACCACTTCTGATGCACCACCCTCCAAATCTTTAATTCTAGCAGTGCTAACCCTGCCATTGCCACCACCACCGCCAGCCCCTCCTTCAGTGACAGGTAGGCTATTACTCTGGAAGTTCATCCTGAGGAGCCCGATGCCCACTACCAGTTTGCTCTTCCTCTTAGACTTCTGACATTCCTCACAGATCCTCAGTTCCACTCTCACTAGAGCTCCCTGGCCCTCACCTTCACCTTGGGCGACCACAAATGTGAACTGCGGGGTGCGGCGTACCGTGGCCACCCTCTCATCTGGGGTGGAAACTGTCAAGGAGTAGATACTGCGGTCGAACAGCTCCAGAGGAGCAACAGCACCATCGCTGAACTGAACCCAGCAGCTGACCACAGCTTCCTGAGGGAGAGAGAGAGAGTCTGTGAACTTCAGAACCCAATATTTACATTTAGAAGTAAAAATGATAATGACTATTATGATTAGTAACAAAAATTAACTCTAAATTCTTTTAAAACAGTCCTATTGGTTTCTCTTATGCATTAGTGATGGTCATGGTTTTCCCTTTCAAGACTAATGTCACCTATGAACTTTACATGACTGCTTTCAAGATATGTGACTGATTAAATGCATGGTATAAAAATAACCCTGAGACCCTGGAAAGTTAGGTTTTTGGCTTTTTTACATTAAACAATTGCCTTGATTGGAAACACACTGGAAAAAAATCTAAATCTTACCAAGTGTATTTTTCTAATTTCTTGTCAAAATATCTCATCACACTTAAAATAAGACATAATCACCTAAAGAGTAACTTTTCAGTGAGATATAAGAACTTAGTTTTAGACAATAGATCTTGAAAATCTTATTTCAAGAAATCTTACCCAGATAATGTTCAATTGTTCCATTGGTAGAATCTTGAATTAAGCAAAAGAAATTTGCCAATGGAAGAAGTGAAAATTATCTTGGTAAAATTTCTTGAAATAAGATTTTCCAGATCTATTGTCTAAAAACTAAGTTCTTATATCTCACTGAAAGTTACTCTTTAGGTGATTATGTCTTATTTTAAGTGTGATCACATATTTTGAGTAGAAATGAGAAAAATGCACTTGGTAAGATTTAGATTTTTGCAGTGCTGCATGACGCCACAGTTCTTCAAATACATTTTATTATTATTTTTTATTATTTTTTTGTATATCCATTACAGTGGACAGTGTTTGTTTGTTTGTTTTAAGTAAAGCTGTGAAACTTGTTCATTACAGAGGACAAAAATACATTGTATAAGGAGGATATAAATGTACAAGAAATCACAGAAAGTATGGGGATTAGAATAGTGCATAAAAAACAGAATAAACCCACAGCTCAGATGAAACTCAGATATGCCCCTCAGTAAAAATATATTTTAAGAAGAGACTTAAAGTAGACACTGACTCAGACAGCCTGGTTCATGCCAGACCTCTGGGGCCACGAATGTGAAAGCTCAGGATACACAGAAACCCACTGCCCGAGGATAATAATAGGTTAAAGGGTCTAAAATATAATCTGGAGCCAGGTCATGAAGAGGTTTGAAAGTAATCAATATAATCTTAACATGAGCCCTAAAACAAATGGGGGGCAGTGTAAATAAGCTTAAACACTGGAAAAAAATCAAAATCTTACCAAGTGTATTTTTCTCATTTCTTGTCAAACTATCTCATCACACTTAAAATAAGACATAATCATCAAAAGAGTAACTTTTCAGTGAGATATAAAGAACTTATTTTTAGACAACAGATCTTGAAAATCTTATTTCAATAAATCTTACCAAGATCATTTTCACTTGTTCCATTGGCAGATTTTTTTTTTCTTGAATTAAGAAAAAAAAAAAACTTGAATTACTGAATTCCATTGAACAGATGTAATGAGTATGTCATGCAGTTGAGTTCTGCACAGTTTTGAGACATTTCAAAGATTTTTGGTTGAGACAAGTAAATGTATGCTCCGTTTTTTGCACTGTGGAATGTACAAACTACATTTCCTAAACTGCATTGCGCCACAACCCTTAAAGACCCACAATACAACAATTTTTGCCACAACTTCCAAATGATTTTTTTGTCTTTCCTAAGTGAATTATCAGCATTTATTATAATATTATCATCTGCATTTTGCATCTTTAGGCGTAAATCACTTATTGCCCTATATTTAATTCACTAATCATATAGGTACTCATTAAAAGTCAGAGTAATATCAAAGGTAATTATATCAAAACAAAGAAAGCTGGAGAAAAGGGGACTTTTTGAGCAAAATATATCATTAACTAAACATACAACAAGTATCTCTAAACCACTGTCCTTTCTCAAACTACATGGGTTTTACTGATGAATCAATGTTTCAGTGTTGCCATGTTCACTACGGAGCCTCTGAATGTCCAAATGGGTCATATCTGATGACCATGAAATGATGACAAACTGCATTTTACTTTAACCCTTTATTGGGCAAGAGACTATTTTTGGTAATTTCCAAATACATTACAAGACAGTGGCAGCAACAGTTCCAGTGAGGACAGTGAGTCAACACTCTCAGGTCCAATGTGGTCTACAGGGTCTGTAAGGTCCACCTCTGCATGAACAGTGAGTGGACCTGCTTTGTT
>JAPQRP010000005.1:5144757-5159600 GCA_037367295.1 Apogon hyalosoma
CAGACAGTCCCATAGAGAACAGCTCTGGTTTCAGTCTGCTGGTGTTTTTGACTGAAGTGAAACTTCTAAACCTACGATGTTACTAAACCTAAAAAGTCTCTTATTATTCACAAATTTGTCATGACAAAGTGAGAAACAAAACAAGGATATGTATAGGAGATGCTTTTGGAACATGGAGACAGCTGAAAGCGGAGAAGACTTTATAGACCAATGCCGGCTCTTCTGTGGTCTCACGTGGCCTGAGGTCTGACCGGGCCCGGGTGTGGAGAGAACCAGTTCGGGAGAGGAGACCGCAGGGCTGCAGGTCAGGACCGGGTGATCTCTTCTCCTGGTCTGGGACCAGGTGAAGAGACGGCCCCGTTATAAATACTGGTGTAGGACTCGTTGCTTGTCATGGCACCTCCTTGTAATAGATGGTCATGTTGGATCTGGCAGCCCCTAGTCTGGGGGGAGGCGGAGGGGATAACACACTCTACAGTATTTTGGATGTGATTGCAGTACCAGTTTTGGCCACAGTCCTACATACAGCACCTTTAAGCTTGCAACGCTTAAACACACCACTTAACACCCACAATACCAGTGGTGAGCATCTCATCTAATGGAGGATATTATTCTTTTTCTTCTTGTGCAGTAGTTGTCTATTCATTGTCTCACTCAGCCTCTGTCCTACTAACATGGATCCATTACATGAAGCTCAAAGTACGTTGTTTATGGATTGAGTGGTGGGGTCATGAGCTCAGTCTTTAATGCCATATGGAAGATACTGCTTTTATCCAGTGTGGTGTACACACACACACACACACACACACACACGCACACGCACACACACACTGAAAAGGGACCTGTTGTGTATAATAAGAATGACTCACAGGCATTCAATGGAAAAAAAAAAAAATTGCATCCCACCAATTCAGTTGTGTCCTACCTTTTTTTCATGTAATATGCCTGAAAGGTACACTGAATTAATACTGTTACTATATTACAAAAGGAAAAAAATGACACTTTTTTCATATAAAATAATTACCTGCAGATTATTTGATAACTGTAACAACTAGATCAATTTTTTGTCTTTGAGAGAGTAAAACTTGCTGATTTTGGCATTTTAAGTTTCCTTATATACGTATAATAAGCTAATAGTTAATTGGCCTGATTTTAGTTCAGGTTTTTAGAAGAGTTGTGTGTTTTCATTTCTTTAATGTGTATACATAGATGGATTATACATTATTAATACATAGTGGGCTCATAACTGTACTACATGATCCAGTTTCACATAAATAAGAACTAGTGACACTAAAGCACTAAGGAGAAACTGTTAAAAATGTGTTTACTGTATACCAGACCAAATACATTCTAGCTGTATTTCTAGAATAAAATTAAAGGGTTCTGCATTTATGATAAATTTATCAGATGCTCAGGCCAAAAATTAAGTTATCTCACACTGTTTTTATTTAACTCAAATGAGAAAACATACTGAACACCAGATAAGACAAACTGTCGTTGATATATGATTATACTATAGTTTTTGTTGCTTACCTTCAGCACATCTTCCTCCGTGGACCTACAGCTGGTGTAATTGGTCACATCGGTGACTGAGCCATCAGCCTCCACAGCCAGCGTTTTCACAGGGACTGACACATTTTTACCTGTCAGCACTGCAGTATTTAAGATGTCAGTGTTCTGTGCAGGGAAAAGAACAGAGAAAATCTGGGTTAGTACTTGGGTTGATACACTCAGTTTTATTTACTGAAATGTGCAAAAGGAAATGGAGCTTAAGGTTCCATTTTCACTGTAACTTGCAGTAGACCTGTGAATTTAGAGGATTTTTTTTTTGTTTTGTTGTAATGCAGTGTAAGAGTAGTATGGTTTAATTGCTGATGTCTTAGGGATCAGTAGCAGCTCCACTCCACAGCTATCACCCAAAATGTGTGGTAATGGGTCCTTGACATACAAAAGGAGATAAAAAAAAAAAAGGAGGCTTCTCCTTTTTAGTTGGCACCAGTTTTGCATAAGGCTTAACTGTAGACTTGAACTGACTCTGACTTGAATGAAAATGAGAAAGCTGTAAATGGGTCTGAAATATGCATTTAATGGTTACATGAGTGATATCATGTCGTAGCACCTTAAATAGGCAGGTTAACCAGGCTCACTACACTACAGCACTGCACAGTAAACTACTACTACTAATAATAATAATAATACTAAAACTTTTTGTATGTATACAGCTTTATACCCAAAAAATACACTGAAAAATAAATACCCACAACATTCAATGTCTCAAAACGGCACATGCCAAAGATATGTTTAATACATGAAAACATTAGCATGTTAAATTTGAGGATTTTTTTATGTACACTGCAAGGAGGGGTATACAGATTTGGGGTTGTTCTGTGTTCAGTCACGGAGGGATTTTAAAATAGAATCCATCCAAGATCTAGTTGGTAAACATCTGAATATTGTCCTGTATCTTTTAATAAAAACATATCCCCACCTTGAATAAGATCGCATATGTATGTATTTATTCCAGAAGCAGCTCAGGTGCTTCACACAAAAGAAATTATATGCACCAAGAGCATCACATGAAAATTAAGACAGGGAAAAATACCTTGATTAAAACCTAAAACTTGCTTTATAGAGCAAAATTAAAATGTAATTATAATTTGTAAAATGCATAAAAAAATAATATGAAACCCAGTGAATAAAATCAAATACCAGACAAAAATAGAAAGGAACACATTTCTTATTCTGTATTGATGATTTAAAGCAAGCAGATTGAAACTGATCTAAAGTAATACTGCTCACAAGAAATACTGATCTTACTTAAACTATAGATTCATGTGGTTTTAAGTCTTGCACGTATAAATACTTTCATCCCACACAAAAAAGGTTGAAAAAAGACCATAGATGGCAAGCATAATATGAATAAATCTGAAACATGCATACTGTTTGGAGGTAGTTCTTATCCACAGAGCCTGAGAAACCTGCTTTAATAATAATAATAATAATAATAAACTACCTAAAAGCTAGTTCCTGTAACTGAACTGTAACTTTCTATTTACTGGTCGATCTATGTTCCAACCCTCATCTACGGTCATGAGCTCTGGTGAATGATCAAAAGAACAAGGATCGCGAGTACAAGTGGCTGAAATGAGTTTCCTCCGCAGTGTGGCCGGGCTCAGCCTTAGAGATAGGGTGAGGAGCTCGGACAACCAGGAGGGACTCAGAGTAGAGCCAGTTGAGGTGGTTCGGGCATCTAGTGAGGATGCCTCCCAGACTTTTCCGAGGTGTTTTGGTCATGTCCAACTGGGAGGAGACCTCGAGGCTGACCCAGGACACACTGGAGGATTATATCTCTGGGCTGGCCTGGGAACGGCTCAGGAATCCCCCAGAACATCTTGTGGAAGTGGCTGGGGAGAGGGCTGTCTGGGCTCCTCTGCTGAGGCTGCTGCCCCCGCGACCCGGACCAGGATAAGCGGAAGACGACGAGTACGATACTAGTGACTACCAGCTACTTGACTCTGCTCATCTTCTATCATTGCCTATTATCATCACATTGCATTGTGGGATGATGATGCTGTTTAAGTGTCCAGTTCTTGCCTGCTGTAATATTCACCTGGAAATGCATTATAATTACCATTAACTGAAAGGATGTATACAACTTGTCTGAGCGCAAATGGCCAGAGTGTCAAGGTCAATGGCTTGGTGGGACTCTGGTTCGTAAAAGGGCGCTCTACCTTTGGACAATCTGCCTTCTCTTTCAGTGGAAGGAATGCAATCGACTACTAGATCCGAAAACATGTCTAGATTTTCTTGTATGTTCTCATTAAATAGAAAGTACAGCGTTGTCAGCATTAGTTGGATAAACTAAGCTGGATTTGTTACTCTTTCACCCTGCAATGTAAGTTGTACTGATGGGATAGTCTGGTGTTTGTAGAACATTTTTATACTGTGAGAGTCTTTTATATGATTGTATTTAAGGGTTAGGGGGTGTAGTCCAACATGCATACATGCATGTCTGACCTCTTATGTTTAGCTTCTACTTTGGCTATGTGGATGTTTTGTATTTGTCTTCACCTACCCCTCTCTCCAGTTTGATGCTGCTGTTTCTTTTTAAAATAAGTCTATGTGCACTTTTTCATCTTTTACTGAAGTCTACCATTTGTTACTAGTGATTACAGTTTGACATTTTCTTTGTGATTGTATGTTTATTTTTATCGGAGTCACGATCAGTGAGCCTCTACGAGAACTTGCCCATGCGTATTTACATTGTCCTCTGTGTTTTGTTTTCTTTTAATGTTGTATAATGCCCATGCCTTCTTTTGTTACTGCAGAACAAATCTACCTATACAGTACAAATAAAGTTACCTTGACCCAGGGGCCGGAGATGGAATTTAGTTCGTGGATAAATCGACTTCAACAAATCTTTGTGCATAGTCAGAATTTAGTCTGATATATGTAGGATTTTTGAGTTACTTGTGGAATGTGACGGGAATTTAGGATAGGTAGAAGGATGGGGTAAGGGGGCAGGAGATTAAAAGTTAAACGTCATCCTGCTCCTTTTCAAATGCTTTCCTTTCTTTTTATATAAATCTTTTAGTTGTTTGGTTTTAATGTTATATTCAAAATAAATAAACATTTAGAACTGCTCTAAACCAAACTCTTAAGCCATTTTACAGACACCCAACAGAATCCTCCAGGAGCAAACACTTAAATAAACTGAACTAAAATATATTCAAATACTGGTTTCACACAACAATTCCTGACACACTAAAAATCTGGCTTAGCATCTAGACTACTAATTAGCATATTAGTATGTAATCTAACCACTCCATCATAGTGTTACTTTATAGAGAAAATTGTATTTATTTAAGAGCAGAGACAGCCAAGTAACCCAGATTAAAACAGCCTCGCAAATATGAGTCATTGAACTCATCGTACACACATGTAAAGAACACTACAACTAATAATAGCATGCATGATGATATAAGGAAGAGGTCTCAAACATGCGGCCTGGGGGCCAAATCCGGCCCGCAAAAGGGTCCAGTCTGGCCCCTGGGATGAGTTTGCAAAATGCAAAAATTACACTGAAGACATTAATCATTTTGGTTCAGGTTCCACATACAGGCCAATTTAATCTCAACTGGATCAGTAAAATACTATCATATAACCTATAAATACTCCAAATTTTTCTCTTTATAAATGTAAAAATGTTGATGTCACTTTTCTATATTTACACTAAAACAAACTATCATTTCACAAAAACGGGAATAACCTGAACAAATATGAACATTTTGAAATGTCTGAAGTGCAAGTTCACCAATAGTCTGCCTGTTATTAAATGTTTTGTGTATTTGTTGATCCACTGTGATCTGTAATCTGTAATTTACGTGCGTAAATGATAAACAGACAGAATATTGTTAAAATTGCACTTAGTTTTCTTAAGGAATTCCAGTTTGTTCATGTTACTCACATTGTTTTAAAGGATAGTTGGTAGATGTAAACATTTTCATCACATTATTTTACTTGTTTTGCTCTAAAACATAGAGGAAAGTTTGGAGTTGACATTATTTATATATTATGTTTTTATTTCACTGATCCGGCCCACTTCAATTTAAATTTGGCTTAATGTGGCCCCTGAACTAAAATGAGCCAGACACCGCTGATATAAGGCATTATACTGTATGTGCACAGGTGTTTGTCACACAACAGTTTTACTTCCACCTACTGCATAGAACTCCATTTGCGATCTTCCACCTTCTACTGTCTATTTATGTCAGTATTTAGCAGCTACAAGCTTGGCCTTATCCTGTAACTTGTCATCGAGCCTGATGTAGCTTTATTTAACTTTTAACTCCTCCTTTAACATGGATTTGCAGCTACTCTTCAGTTTATAAGATCACTGATAACATCTTTTTAATCTATTGTAAGTGATGGCAGTGAGTTTGTAAGAAGCTCTGGGTGATCCATGTTGTTTTTTTTTTTTTCCTCTTGATGCTGGTGGACTAAAGCCTCTGGCAGCTCTTGGCAGATGTTCGCCAGCAGCTTCATATTCTGAACCCTGTCGGCTTGACAGCTGCTGACCGCAATTCCAAAAGGACATGCTCTAGTTCAGGCTGCGACACTGACCCAAACATAAGCCACTGGATCAGGGGAAGCACAAAATCAGAAAGCAATATCAGCTCTCTGCAGTGCTGGAAGTACCACGCTGAGAAATCTTCACGTCTAATATTTTTGCAGGGCCTGCCGTAATGTGTCTTGTAGTCATCAAGTTTAGCTCCAGTCCCTTAGCTGTATTATTTTCTACTTTTTGTTGCTATTTTCAGATCTATTCATCCACTGTGGAAACCCTCTGTATTGTTTCATAATTTTCTTCTTTGCCCAAACCTTTTACAAACACTGCATTAACATTTTGAGAGCATGCACGTGACACACAGAAAGGTCAGGATTGCAAACATCAGAGCGAACATCATGTTTTGTCACTTTGCTGCAATCATCAATCAAACAATTCTAATGGAAACCAAAACAATACAATTCATTAGTACAATTTTCTTCACTTCCATTTCAGTGGTTGTGGGCCATGTGTGATAACAGTAATGTTTTTTCTGTTCTAAACATAAAGCCGCTGTGCAAAAAATTTAACAAAACCATTCACTGCACCGTTACAGGAAAAACAGTTTTTCTTCTGATACTGTGATTAAACAGCTCCTCAATATGTTTGATTTATGTTGACTAATGTACCATGAAATAACCTACTGCATCTCAACTCAAAGCCTGACAGGGGTCTCGCTTTGTAATCCCTGGTGGTTATTCTGACGTATAAAGGTTTCTGAGATCACACAGATTCATGCATCATGCACTAGATAATCTGCTGATCATTGTACTTTGACAAATCAGACCCAACATTTTTCTACTTTCTAGCTTTTTTAAGACCTTTCAACCGTTTCACAGTCCTCATCAGCAGATGGACTTTTCTCAGTTGTCATGGAGATTAATCTGTTGACTGTCCAACTCTGAACTGCTTTTAATCCATACAGTGGTAATTTCTAGCTGCTGAGTTTGCATGTTAATAGATCTATTTCCATATTAATCGAACAAAAGTTAAACAAATTTTTCAGGGTGTTTTTTTGTTTGTTTGTTTTTTTGTGACGGATCACTGACATAAAAAATATAATCAGGAGAATGCAACAGGTTAAGTAACAAGCAAATTAAAAAAAAAAAAAAACAAAACATAAATGTCCAGCTTGTGATGATATGATCTCACCTTGTTTATCTCCGTAGAAGATCATTAAGTTTAGTGTGTAAAACTGTCTTTTACAAAGCTGCCGGATGCCAATTTCATTAAGACTGAGTGAGGTACCAAGAGGCCTTTGCCTGCTCTCTCCTGACGTTTTCATAGTTAAAGCCAAGTGCTCAGTCTACAGCTAAAACAGCCTCCACACAGCACTTTTCTGATGGGTCTGTTTTCATTCACACCTTATGGGGTCATCCTAGACTTCCCTTTTATGAAACACCAGCAAACAGAGGATAGATTATATCGATACTTATACCCCAAGCTTTTATGAACAGCATAAGCAATGAACAAAATACTTTTTCACTGGGAAAATCCAAAATGCAGAGGATAATATTATAATACATGGCGATAAATCATTCAGGAAAGGCTAAATGTTCAAATAAGGTCATTTGGAAGTCACCACATAAATAGTTCTAGATTTTAAAGGGCTAATATAACTAATGAAATGAGTGAAAATGCCCATTTAAAGAGCAGCTTCCAGGTTTAAATGTTTTTTTTACATAGCAAAACAATTCAGAGGCAAAGGTATTTGTTTTCAGCGGTGACCTTGAAAAAGCTTTTGTTTTGTTTTTCTGTATTCTGTCTGATAATGTTAAAGAAAAGAGTCACTGAGTTTGTTTGTGCATAAACAAATGCAGACACCTATTCCCCACTCAGGATGATCTAAACCGACTCTCATTTGCTAGGTTTTCACAAATAATAATTCCTCTTTGCACCAGTTTAATTTATTTACAGCAGCTTATTGAATTGTGTGTCTTATTTTTACACTTAACAATGAATGCCACATTTCCATGGAAAAAAAGACTCAGATTTTCAGATGGCACTGCTCATCTCCATACCTTCCAAATGCAGTTTTTACACCATCTTCCTAAATATTAAGGCCCCACCTGCTAATCTGTACATTTACCCACAAAGACCTAAATATTCGCCGGTCTCTAAAAATACTTATAGGTCTAAAATGTTTAATAACTTTTGCACTACTAATCCCATGATGATGCTTGAATAATTCAGGTAAAGTGCAGTTTTTCAGCTTTTCAGCAGCATCACACGTGTCTCATTTGGACACTCAGGGCCAGATCTACTAAAGGTTTGCATGTATTAAAATGTGTACAAACTCACTGCATACGCAAAAAAAATGTACAAACTGATTTACTAACACTACACACTAAGGGTTGCATCTTTCAAAGGTGCAAAATAGCACATCTGCATCCAGTTAGTACTTTTGACACAATAAATGTGCAATATGGGGCGTTTACACGCAATTGTGCATGTGGTGGGAGGAGAAAATGTAAATATATTAATTTAGCACACGCAAAGTGATTTATTAAACCCAAAGTCATTTTGCTGATAGAAACTGCGTCTATATTTAACACATTTCAAAAGGAGGTGTAAATGGTTTGTACGCGTAATTGCTCACATGGCTGCAGTTATTATCCAAGAAGGAGACATCAAAATGATGAAACGAGATGCAGAGAACGCATTTTTCACCCTCGTGTGAACATTTTTGGAATGACGGAAGGAAAAAATTATTGAGACGTATGCGTGCTGCCCCCCCCCCACACACACCCCACACACACACACACACACACACTTTATGGGACTTTTTTCCACTCCTGATGATTGTGATTAAAAAATTTTTGGCAGTTTTTGGCAGTATCTGTGTTTATTGATATATATTTTGTGTGTTGTGTATCTAATATTTAACTTTAGAATGTTTCATATACCTTACAGTTTGTGCTTTAAATATTAAGCAGATTTAAAAAACATAACTGCAATATCTTACAATATTATTAATTACTTAATTGCCACACAGCTATGACGGTGTTAAGAGGTTAAATAATTCACAATTAATTTTATACCCTACAGTCAGAAAGGAGGAAGAAGTTGTGAATTTGGTGCACATTGTCCTCTTCATGGCTAACTTAGGAAGGGGGAGCAGTTTTTGGCAGGGAGTAGACTTTGGCACTACACATCTGACAGTCGTACAGTCCAACAACCCCCACAGCCCCCCCACCTCTAAGATGAAAAATAAATGAATGAATGAGTCATGCAATACCTTCTATGACAAAACTCCTCCAACATTACATTTCTGTGTATCTGGATCATTCAGTCACTGTTACCATTAGTGCTGGCAGATCCCAGAGCAGTTCAGCACACACAAAATCCTCATTTAAATAGGGCGGTCTTTGCACCTGTTGTAAAGCAATCTATAAATCACCCACAAACCGGGGTTATACAACACACAAAAAATTCTAGATTGTGCACGCAAATTAGTACATGCAAATTGGGAGCTTAATAGATCTGGCCCTCAGAGGTTCTGTGGTCAAGGTGGAAATGCTATAATTTTCTGCAGCATTGATTCACCAATAAAACCATGTAGATGCTTGTATGTAATGATCACATTTTGCTGTAAAAGTCCCTTTTGCTTCAGTGTTTTGTGTTCGGATATATTATCCTTTGAATTTCTAGTGAGCTTTTATGAATATCTCCATGGTCAGTAAATTAAATCTAGCAAAACGCCTGCCTTTCACTGAAAAATGGAAAGAATAATGCTAAAATAAACGTAAGAAATTGTATAAGAACTGTTAGATGTAGCAAAAAACTCATTTGGAACTCTAAACCACCTAAGAGTAACAGTAGGTCTTAAAGGGTTAAATGAGACAGAGGTTTAATATTGTTCCTACCATGACCAGCGGTGCCAGCCCCACATAGTCCCTCCGGGTCGTGTAGATCCGCATCAGGCCCACATCCTTCACATTCCCTGGTAACTCCAGACGCCAAGAGATCGCCTGACTCTCAATAAGTTCAGAAACATCCTTCGGCATAAAGTCCAGTTGTAAAACCTCCAGAAGACCCCTGTGTGGATATGAGATATTAAAATAAGATCAAATATATATGAATATATTTTGGAGCCAGAGGTGGTAGTGATATGGAAAAACTGGATAGAATAGTTTTGTTTTGTTTTTTTTACAGTAATAGAGAAATTGTCTTGAAAATTCAAGCATGAGATGTTTTAAAATAACTACCATACTTTATCAAGCTAAACTGCACTTGTGTTTAACCAACACCCAACAAAACCTAAGATAAAATACAGTAAAATTACACGGTACAGATGTTAGTGCAAAATCTACAACATATCATCCAACACTATTTGTAGATTTAGCACCTTTACAAGTAGCATAATCAGAGAACACATCAACCCACAAACAAACGACATTTTTCAGATTTGATCAGATGTTTTGTTTTGTTTTTTTTTTAAATAACTTTGACTTTTACCATTCAAATTTGTAGTGTTTAACCTGTGATTCTCAAATGTACAATTCTAGCCTCCATTCCTTTTTACATCTCCACCAAAACTAAAGACACTGCTGAAGATCTGTAGCTTGGGAACCAGACGAATCTGCGTGAAAGCAAATGTTTCATTGGCTCTGTCAGATCCATCTGTGACTCGGCTCCCATGCAGACCAGACCAGTCACAATCATTTGTCTGCTATGGAACAGGTCTCATGTGGTTTCAGAGGATGACAGACTGCCAACCTGTGATTCTTCAAGTCGAGTACTGGCTTTTGTTGGTGTAGGAAGCCTTTTGTAGGAGCATCATGAACCAGTCTTTCTGTAACATGTTCCTAATTAAAGTCTATTACTGAGGTTATTATGGCTGAATAGAAAGTCTTATTATGCATTTAATATGTAAACTAATGTATTAAAAATACTTCAAAATGAAAACAATACGTGTTTATACAAGACACAAATAAAGTATCAGGAAAGAAAAACGTAAAGCACTGGGGTAAGGTGTTTGCTCTCATGTATCACTAATAAATGGAAGGTAAACAACTTTAAGGAGATGCTCCCTATGAAAATCGGAGATAAAAATCCCTGGGAAAGTTTGCAAAACATAGCAGAGACGTCAAAATACAACTGAGCCAAACTCACAGGAGAGCTCATTTCCAGCAGCAGACGTGAGAATAAGGTGAGAATGTAAAAGAAAGATTAAGTGAGCTGGCAGAAACTTGGGCCAAGTATTCTGGTCAAAGGATTGTCAAAGAAATGGCATGTGATGTTATTTGATGCTGGAGAGAGTGTGTAGGCATATCTGCCAGTAGGAAGAGATCAAAGAGAAAATGGAGTGGAATGTGAATGGAGCTGTGGCACTTTGAAGTGAAGAAACTTTGCATAAAGCAAACAATGAACCTTGCATGGATAAAATACACACCATAAAGGTCACACATGTTAAAGCATGTGGCAACAAGGACAAACACAAACCTATAAGCATTTAAATTATAACTATTTATCAAAGGGAATTCAAGGACTGAACGCTATGTGATTGGGAAAGCACGGGGTAAAAAAGGCCATTTTGAAGTTAATTGTGAGACTCTAGGTTGCGAATGAAAAGCTATATTTTAAAAGGAAAAGCACACATTTCTATTTGTCAATTTGTGCCATTCAATGTTAAATAAACTTGTCGCAAATGAATTTGCCACAACACAAAGGAGAAGGATTCCTTCATTTTCCCATCTAGGCAGTAGACACACCATTCACCCTAAATGACATGTGGACTTTTTGATGTTTTAATACAGTTTATGGCAAATATGCTACTGCAGATCTGTAGGCAGCAGAACAGTAAAGGCCTTCACATACTGATGCTGTTATTCATACAATTTATTCACATATCATATTTTTTCAACCAATTGGTTATGTCAAGAGTACTTTCATAAAGACCATGAATATTACACAGTGAAAAAGCAATAAGGGTTTATTTTCAAGCCTTCACACTGCAAATAGTGGCATTAACCATCGCGGTTACCTACAGTTAAGGGATAGTGAGGAGTTTCTGTATTATGAATGTGACATGAATCACATATATTTTGCAGCGTGTCTTTTAAACCTAGACCCAGAGGAACAGAGGACACTGGATCAGATACAGGCTGCAGATAAAGCACCAGGTGATGTTGAATACATAACTAGCCTTTGAATATACTTGAATCTTTTATTGAACGTGGGTCACAACTGTCGCAAATTCACACTGCTGTTGGTGTGAATAGCTTTGATATTCATCTGCTAGTATTTCACATTTTCAAGTCATTTATTCATTATGCCCCTACGTCTTTCAGTTTGTATAGTTACATCAGGAAAAAGTCCCATAGTTATAGTGTGAAATGAATGAACTACTAAATTTAAACACATGAAACAAGAAGTGGCACACTATTATTAAACTTATCATTAAAGTAAATCATTAAACCTTTTTTTCCATGGTAACCAAAGCTTGAATTCTGAGTCGTCCGTGGGTGTCAGTTGGTGGCAGATTTGTGTCACTTTGTTCATCAGTCACTAGTGTTAAAAAAGTGAAGAAAAATCCCAGCCTCCATATGTTTTTATGGATATGTTCCAAAATGTAAGGCATTTGTCCTTCGCCTGTGTCCTATCTGTCTACCAGGTTTCATTAAAATCGCTTCAGTAGCTTTAGCCTAATCCGGCTGACAGACAGGCAGACGGACAGACAAAAAGGAGTGATCATATAACCTCTGTCAGCAGAGGTGGGTAGCTACTTCACACATAGACAGCCATTATTACTAAGTATTTACACCTATTATTTTCACAACACAAGGTTAGCACAGCTCGCTAAACTGATGGAATGTTGGTTTGTCATTACTCTGCAAATAAGTCTATAGTTTGTTAGATTAACTGAAAGTAAGCCGTTTGTTTCTTTTCATGCTGCCATAGAGACTTTGTCTATACTTGTTGCAGCCGGGTTTCATCTTTTATATACTGTGACTTCCATTATACAGAACTGATGCTTTCATTGGATGCTCTTCACAAGCTGCATTATTATTTCTTAGGAAATGGTGGTTAATCCTACATAAGAAAGCAGACATTGTTGCAGAGTAAGTTACTTGACACGCCATCGTAATAGTTGATGAAACATTCCCCATGTTGTCAATCTCCAACACAAGAAAAGAGACATGAATATATTTCAATGACAACCTCACAAAAAAGACTTGACAAGCAAAACGCTGAGGGCATTAAACATTCCTCCTCCCTCTCATAGCAGAATAAATGATTCATTCATGTTTTTTTCAGATAAGATTTTACCAAATCATCCTCATCAATACGAGCTGTCCGTCACAAACAGGGGGTTAATGAATCGGTGTTAATATGTTAAAGTGAAATTAAACACAACCCGAAAGTACTGATTGAAATCATTCACAGTGAAAAATACCACGAGGGTCATCATGAGAGGCAGACAGAGCTTGACAGAAAGGGTTAATGTCCTTATTTCCTGGAAATCCATCTAGTCGAAGGGGCTTTAAACCCCTGGACATATCATCACTTCAAAGCACAGTGGTGGGAGTATGTGTGTGTGTGCACATTTTGTATGCTGTATGTGTGTCCTGCTGGGAGGCTCAATACAAGGGACACGACTTGGAATATCTCTCCTTCCTAATCTCCCTTTCTGAACGTGCAAGCGCTTAAGCCTGGATAACGTAGCAGTGATTATGGATGATTATGAATAAGTGGGTCGGACGAACGGTGGGTGGTGTGTCTGTATGGGCAGGAGGTTGCTGGGCAGAGGTGGTGGCTGATGTGAACCAACAGCACTGGACAACATCACAAAATAAACTATGTCCATTTATCGGATACATAAATTAACAGCACCCCAACAGCTCCTTGATTATTTCACTGCCCATTCTTCTTAGGTCAAATGAAAAACAAATCTGTTTCAGTTTGATCAAAGCAATATGGAGATGATAACCTGTAGGACCAGGAACTAATGAGATTTGGATGGGGATTGGACACAAAATAATGGCTTTTATTTTGAAAATAGTGTTCATGTTAAATTTGTTTTCTGTTCTTGAGAGTTAATTTTACTCTCAAGGCTTCAATCTCTCTCTCTTATGACACCAATAAGAAAGATTGAACTCTCAGGAAAAGATGCAAAAACAGGCATTCACTGTGTTTACACATAATTTCAAGTGAATCTGGGGCAAACGTTTGAAAAATTAAAAAAAAAAAAAAAAAAAACACAACAAAAACTACCTGATTCCAATTAGGCATATTTCTATGACCTGGCTTAAAGTGACTAACTCAGACTACATGGTATGGTTATGACTGGAGTTAATAAAGAGAGAGGAAGTAGTCAAAATACCTAAAAGAACAGGAAAAAAAAGATCAAAAACACAGAGAAAAACAAATCATTTTGTCATTTGAGTTAAATGCTCCATCTCTCATTAAGTGCATTAACTCTTTTTCAAAAAAAAAAGTAAAAGATGTTTTCTTTTTTGTTGTTTCTGTTTTTTCTGGTTTGTGTTCAAACTACACAGCCGGGCCCAAAGAAAAATCTCACATTTTAATACACTCTAAAATTTCATCTGACCACCTGGCCTGGCATGGTTTCTTTAAAGGGGGCATATTTAGCTAAACCCACTTTTATTAGTCTTTGGTTCATTTACTTGTGTATTTGGACCCTAATAGTTCATAAGGTTTGAATTTGAACCCTCCAGGTGCTGCAAAGCTATCTTTATGTTCATTTTGGCAAAAATCGAGTGGATTTCTACAA
>JAPQRP010000005.1:5178755-5195053 GCA_037367295.1 Apogon hyalosoma
AATAACAATATTTTTATTTGGAATTTAGGAGAAATGTTGTCAGTAGTTTAGAGAATAAAACAAAAATGTTCCTTTTATGCAAACACATACCTATAAATGGTAAAATCAGAGAAAGTGATTATTTTGCAGTGGTCTTATTTTTTTCCAGAGCTGTATGTATTCTGATCATATCTGGTCAGAAGGTAAAATTGTAATTAGTAGTCTAGTTTGTCCATTAGCATGCTTTCCAAAACCCTATATACATGAATTTTTGTTAATGTAGTACACAAACAAGCTCTAGGCCAAAGATCAACTAATTCAATTTTGGTGTTGATCCAGAGCTGAGATTTACGCCTTTAGACATTTGTTGGCGGTGATCCAGTTACAAAAATGAATGGCTAAACGACAGTAATGAAAAAAGTTGATGCAAACCCCTAGAAAATAATTTAAAAACTTTGCTCCACATTAGGTTGGAGATGTATTCTTGGCAGAGGTTTGAGTCCTCTGCGTTTATCCTATCTGCAGCATTTAATCTGAAAAACAGGAGATGGCTGTTCAGATATACAAACTAACACAACTGCTGTGTAAAATTGGTCTAACATAAAATACCACTGATTTACACCGTATGCTTGGGAAAAGTGAGATTATTGATTAATGTAGTGAGCCTTGGCACGGCACCCTGAAATAACTGTAACCTTTAGCTGAAAATAAAGGAAGTTAAACATTTAAAGTTACATCTGTAGATGTGAGCTGAATCTCAGATGGCAACACATCTGTGGCTGGGCTGAAAGATAAGTCTGCAGCGCATATACATTGATCCCAGGCACGAAATATATCAAAGACTGAACCCCATCCCGTAGATATACATTAAGGCCATGGCTGTGCTGCAGAAATACATCAGCACACAGATCTCACATGTAGATATACGGCCATGCAATCTCACTCAGCAGTCTTTCACATGATACCAGTATCACACACAGACAGGCAGCTTACTGGGACTTCATAGCTCCAAATGCAGGTTATCTTTAAACAACCAGAGAAACAGCTGCACAACCTCAGCTTTAGGCCGCTCTAATCCCACAGATGCACCTACCCAATCCACAGTGATGGCCACAGAAGAGTATTTCGTCACTTTAATATGGACAGAGGCACAGAATACTGGACAGAGGGCATGTATGGCAACGGTTTAAGCATAAAAATACACAATTATACAGCTTGTAAAACCACCATGCAAGGGTTTCAGGAATATGATTTCATAATCCCAGGGAGAATCGTTTCTCCTCTATTTTTAAGGACACTCCTCCTAATGTTGGCAGTGGATAGTTATTTTAATGGGCCTTCCTACAGTTTCTGCTGATAATAGCCTAACAGCAACACCAGCCCACTACCTTGTGCATATATAAAATTCAATGTGAAAGCCAGAATTATAAGATCATGAGAGCATACCACATACATTTAATGTTCACTAGAGTGCCTTAGCAGACGCAGAAGCAGCCTGTACCTTCCAGATTAGTTATTTTTATAGAGATGTTTCAATGTTTCTTACATTTTCTAGGAACACAAATCAAAAAACATCATATGCATATGACAGTTCACCAACAGCTTGACTCTTACCTTTGGTAGCAGCTGTAAAAACAGCCACAACTGGGAGCAAAAAACGCAGAAAAAAGTTGCGCATCATTTCAGTAAAGTTGCAGTGAAGTTGCTGTCCAACTGCTCCAGTGCGCACCGAGGAAAGACTGGGGACTGTCTGCGCGGGGTTGAAAGAAAACACCGCTGCAAATCATTACATTTTGTGGCGTTTAGAGAGTTACCACAACTGACTAAAAGGACAAAGAAGATCCGATTGATTCTCCAGGCCCTGCGGTTCTTCTTCTTGTAGGTTCACTGTCCTTTTACGCGCAAAAGCCCCAGTGTTGCCCCATCTGCACTGCGCTTTAATGTGGCCTCTCTGCCTTGCTTTCGCTAAATGATGAGAAGGATGTTTTCCTCCGGTAGCACGACTCTTGCTGGCACGGCAGGACAGCAACAGGCACGGCTTTCCCATGATAGAAAAAAAAAAAAAAAAATCAGTAAACATGTGCAGTCTGTCAGATTAACGAGACCCACGTGGGTAATCGCCGGTAGAGGAAGAGCTGCGAGCAAATTAAATGCACACGAGGTCAAAAGGATCAGTGGTTTTTCCACGAGTCACTTTAATGTTGATTTAACAAATTATGGATATGATCCCGGGCTGAAAAGCGAATCTACGGGAACACTTAATCATTATTTCTCCAAGTATAATTTAATTTTAGACCTTGTTTGTAGCTGCATGTAAAAATGTAGATTACGTTAAGGACCCCATTAAATAAAGCTCCCAAATCGCTGTTTTGTTTTGTTTCTTTTACTAAATTCTCCCCCTAACAAATGCACAGATGTTGAGTATATTCACTGAGTTTTGCATTTCAGTGACATTATTCCATCCATTTTTTTTTTAGAAGGAACAAAAAAAAAAAAAAAACTTTATCAGAGATTTTGCCAGATGTCAAGTGCATATTCTCAGTGCAGAGAATGACATGGGATCACACTTTGTGCGTGGGATGGAGCAGATGGATGGAACTGAAGCCATGGTGTCACAGCACACTATACATTTGACAGCATAGCACAAAAGATCAGCAAACTCAAGAAAACTCCACCTTAGAGTTATGAGTGAGTGGTGCTGTGTTAACGTTTTTCCAGACCAGATCTTGAGACCATTACCTTACATCAGCAGGGAGAATCAATTTATTTTGCCTAAGGATCACTGTTGCAAAATGATAAAATAACCAAACAGTATTTATCTAATAAAATGAGCAAACTGTACAACTGTAATTACTTTTTCTTTAAATTAACAGGTTTTCCTATTTAAAATTATATTAGAGCGTGTTTTTCTGAGCTGTGCACGGAATCATATAACCCATTTGTAATGAAACACATTTTGTAAAAAAAATCAACAAATATATAAAAATCTGTATTTTATTTTAACAGCTCGACTCACCAGTTCCTGTTTGAAAATCCTGTGGGCCTTTCCACCCATTTTTTTTTTCTTTCCACCCATTTAATGATGTAGAATCATAATATTTTAGTACATTTCGATGTCATGAAATTCATGTTACAACCTCTGATCAGAGGTGTTCAGTCCATCTGTCTTCAGTCCAGCTCATCTAAACCTCATGTTATTATTCTATTCAGACTCACACAAGGGCAGTAATTTTGCCTCTTCAAACTGCTGCCTTGATCAGTAAATTTGTTTGTTGGTTTGAATCCAAAATAACATATTAAACTCCCCGCAGTTATCCAGCAACTCAGACCAAAAAAGTGCACTTTCAGGGCTTCAATTTCCTGTGGGTAAAGAGCATGACAACAAGAAAAAAAAACAACAAAACTAATGAATATTGACTTTTAGGCGTCCTTTTCTCAGGTGGTAAAACTGGTACAAAAACTCTTTCAGATGCTTCTGCATAAGTGTCTTGTGATTCTCTTTCAAATAGATGAGCCTGAACTACTCCTGTCTCCGGCATCTCAGCCCATTTATGACTTTTTATGCCATTTTCAGAATCTTGTTGTGTGTGGATTAGACTCAGGACAGAGATACATTTACAATATGACATTTGTGCATGTTCCATTTTGAAGCTTTTGGTAACTTTTGTTGCTGCTGCTCATTGACAGAACTCAAGAATAAATGTAAGTATTTTCATAGAAAAAAAAACAAAGGCCAACTGGTTTGAGATTCAACCTTTTGCAAAAGTACCTTAAAGTGTAATACCTCTAATGGCCACGAGATGCTCAGTTTAAGAAAAAAAAAAAAAAACACTTCCATTGAGCATGTCACTAAAAATACTACATCATTATCATTATGCATTATTGTCTCACTTGCAGATTTGTATCCTCTCTTAAGCTTATTGGTGGTAAAATATCACTCAGTTAATAAGATTTTAGGGCTTTTCGATCTGCTGTGTGGGCTTTGATAGACAGATGTGTTTGACAGCTTGTTCTCATGATGAGTCAGACGTTCGCAGCTCTGTTAAATGAAGAAAATATGTTTTTACTGACACATTAGGAGGTTACAAGACTGTCAAATGGTTACATAAATTGTCCAAGTTTACCCATTGTAGAAAGTTAGCCTTGGCATTAGCTGATTTATCCCACCTAGCTCCTCCCCAGTTCTACCCTTTTGTCCAAATATGGTCACTTCTGGCTCTAATATGCTTAGATGGTGACAGAAACTCGTGGGGGAAGTTAAGCTGACTTAAAAAGTAAGGCAGAAACATAACTTTTTTTTTTTCTGTGCTACTGCAGGCTACTTCAGGCCCCATTTAATTTATTAACAGTCTGGGTAATTATACTTTTTTAGCATTTTTTTATATCACTTCATCTCGTTTGACCTAAAATTCCTAATTCATTATGAGGTACACTGAGCATCAGAGCGGGTTCAAGGCCTGAACTGAATTAGCTTGGTGTCTTGTTGCAGCGTGCCCTACAACCGGTGAGGTGATAAGACGAGGCATTTTATGTCAGAGAGGGAAGTTTCACAGTTTAAACACTGAGGTATCCATTCTCTATGGCTGCACACAAAGACAACAAACTCATTGCTCACACGAAATTTAAGGTAAGGAACACCCACTGGGTTTAATGAGCTTGGTCAGACTTGTCTTCACTCTCAGCATCCCCCTAAATACCTTTTCTCTGAGACAAATCTGCATCACTGACAGAAAATGTCTGCCAATAGACACACTCTGCCCAGTGCCTGAGTACCTGTTTTATTGCAAAGTGGCACCATTGCCAAGGTGACAGCATTATACATGCAGGCATCACTAGTGAATAAACATTTTCCCTCCTGACAGCCGAGGCTGATTAAAATAAATATGCTCCTTAGAGACATCTTTTGCCAATAAAACTTCTGAGGACTAATGGAAAATGTGTTATCTCAAGAGACTAATCTGATTTTACTGTACACGATTCCATAGTGTTTACAGTGTGTAGTTATTACATGCTTTGCATTTTAAAGTCACTGAGCTTTAATTTGAGCAGTTTGCAGTTTGTTTTTTGGCTGGCTGTGATTATTAAAGCTGACAGCGGCAGAGGCCACCAACTATCGAGTCTGGGAATGTCTCCAGATCTCAGTTGTTGTTCCAGACATGCAACCTGCTGCTAATGCTATTAGTCAAAGGGAGTGGACATGACAGAGATGCACCACATGTGAATCTAACACTGGAAATGAAACTACCAGGTGGTTCAAAGCTCTTTAGAGGACATTTGATGTAGCGCAACATGGGTCAAGACCTAAATCCCTGTAATGATTTATTAATTTAATTTAAACAGGAAGCTGTGCTTCAGTTGGCGTTTGGAACAGATAAATGTCAAAAAGCAATAGTGGTTGGAGCCGAGGCTTAGCAGGGGATTCAGGACATAGATCATTCATTCATTTTAAATCTGCATCAAAATTTAGGCAATTATCACAAATTAAAAGCCTGGCAGTATGCTACAGTGCATATACAAGTATAGGCTTATGTATGTGTAATGTTCTGTAACTGTTTAGCTCCACAGTCACATTAAAAAACACATGCTATATTTGCTCATTATATGTGTCCTTCGTTTTGTATTGGTCATAGCACTTACCTTATCAGTTGGACGTCCTACCACAAAAAAGGAAAAAGCCACCACTTTGTCTGTAGTACAATAATTTTCCCAAGCACCTCTTTGATTTTTTTGAAAAACATAATCATATTGCTAATTTAGGCTGAAAATCAAGTTAAAGAGCATTTTACTTCCAGTTACAACTGCAAAATTTATATAAAAAATAACTATTGATTCAGTTAAAAGTCAAACCTTTTACATCTCTTTCTTTCTGTTTATTGTACTCCATTCAGTGTGTTTCCAAAACCTTCACATGGAACACTGTGCTGTTTTATTCATGTGTTATTTAATTGGTATCATATAGTATCAGTTTATTATGAGTGTTTTATTCATCCATCTCATGAATCATTCACTACAGGCAGATAATGTCTTATATCTGTGGACAGAACAGAGCAGGTCAGAGTGAAGAATCTAACATCTGCATGAACTATGACACACAAAGCCTGCTCAGTGCAAACTGTAGTCACCATATGATTAGTAGATCTATTAACCTTTCCTGACAATAATCCAGCTCAGAGATGAATATTGAACTACGGAAATGTTCCCTCTTAATAATTCCTCAATAGCTCTTATTACTTGCCATCAGCTAAATGCTGACAAAATGAACTTTCATCTATCCATCAAAGCGGCAACAACAAGGATTACATCAACTCGACTCAGTTTCATCCTGTTGGCGCTGCAGCACATTGGCAGAGAGATCACATTTGGATAATAATAACATAAACAGAAGTGGTTACAGAACACTTGAGATAATAAGACCCGTAAGAATTTATGAAGTACAAATCATCGCTAACTGCATCTGTATTCTCAACGCTGATCTCCAGGGAGTGCTGGAGTCCGCTGGCTGAACATAAAGCTGCTGTTACACCTGTGTAATAATACTTAGCGCTACAGCCAGCCACGAGGCAGCCAGCCAGGGCAGACTTTTCAACACTTTGTGGTGCTCGAGCTCTGAGGACTCTCTATCCGAGCTGCACTCTGTGGACTCTTCCCACTCCAAGTAGCCTGAAGATGAATCACAGAGGCAGAGGTTTGGGCCTTGGCTCCTTCCCTTTGCTGACATCAGCCAGCATTCCACTGGTGTTGACAAATGGATGCTCTTTTCAGATCATGGCTGCCATAAACATAAGCCTTCTGCCCTGTGGGGAGCTGCGAATGAGTTACCAGCTGGGGGGTATACTCTCCCACTGACAACCTGCCCTCTGAGCATCGTGATGGACAGGTAAGAGGCTTGGCTCCCACTGCCTGCTGGGAAACACATTAATGCTGGAACAAATGGATGGACACACGAGTGAACAATTCAGTGGAAGATAAGATAATCCTTCATTAGTCCCACAGAGGGGACATTCATTTACAGTGTGAAAGCAGCAAAGAGCAAATTGTGTTTTGGTCTGTTTTTTCCCCGGCCCCCGAAGGGGAGGCAAGGGGTTTTGTTTTTGGTTCGGTTTGTTTGTTTGTTCCTTTTTGATAACAGTCTGACAGCAAAACTATTGGTTGAATTCATACCAGATTGGGGTTATACATTGTCAGTGACCCAGAATAGATCTGAATACATTTTGGGGAAAGTAGGTTAAAGTTCTAATTTTTTATGAATTTTTAAAATCCTTTTTTTTTCCCCCATTTACTTACAATGGGCGAAATTTCAAACGTCCATAAAAACATCAATTTTGTTTCAATTTACTTCAAACTTGGCACATATATAGAGGCAATTGATATGCTGACATCAGCACATGCATAGAGATGATGACATCAGTTGGATCCATGCCAAAATAAACCACAATACTTGCGGGTTAGGGTTAGGGTTAGGGTTCGCTGTGCCTGGCACTACTTGTTTGTTTGTTTGTTTGTTTGTTTGTCTGTCTCTCTGTCTGTCTGTCTGCCTGCCTGCCTGCCTGTCTGTCTGTCTGCCTGTCTGCCTGTCTGTCTGTCTGTCTGTCTGTCTGTCTGTCTTTCTGTCTGTCTGTCTGTCTGTCTGTCTGTTTGTTTGTTTGTTTGTTTGTTTGTTTGTTTGTTTGTTTTGGGAGGTATATTTATTGGGAATGCAAATATACAGTGCTAACTGTAGTAGCACATTTAGCAGATGCTGTATTTCACTTTAAAAACAAACCAACAAAAATAACTGTGGTCACTGGTTACATCTGTCAGAATTGTTTATACAGCAACAAATGACAATAAATAAAGATAAATAAAACTATGCTAGCTAAAATTCAGGCTTATTAGAATTAGTTTCATCATTACAGCTCAACAAGACATAGTTACTGGGTTTTCCTGTAACAGAAAAAAATATTTCCTCAGGAGTACAACAGGACATAAACTCCTTGATTCAATGTCTTCATGTAGGGAATCTTCAGATTTCCACTTCTCAAGAATCCACGTTTTTTTGGTGCAGTGCTCGCAAGCAAGATATAGTTACATCCTATGATGCATCATGTTCAATTAGCTAACATGATAATATTAATTCTCATTAAAATAAATGGCCAAGATAAAAATGAGCCAATAATGAGGCATAACAAAGACAAAATAATAATAATAATAATAATAATAAACTTTATTGCAGACACAAGTCTATACACAAGTCTGTTGTATAACACAAGCACACAACATAGAGAATAAATAGAATAAAAAGCAGATACAGAATTTGTGCACATTATAAGATATACAAACTATTGCACCAATGTCGTCTCAGTTTAAAAGTGAATTGATAGCAGCTTTTCAGGGAGCTGACTAGGGCTTCTATTATGTGGTTCTCTGATGTATCCAGGCGACACATAAAAGCGAACATCAACTGTCTTAATAGTACCTCACTAGTTGGCACTCGTGTGGCCACAAACAGTTGACTGGCACTATGCCACCAAGGGACACTTAAGCAGCAACCTCATTGCATCATTATAGGCTACCTTGAGCCTTTGCAAACTCATTTTCTAATAGTTTGACCACAGCTGAGCAGTATATAACGGTGTAATGTAGGTTCGGAATAGTGAACATTTCACCGAATCAGAGCACAAAGTAAACTTCCTCATCAGCAGGTTAGCTTGAGAACAAATTTTACAGCACTGTCAGTGAATGTCTTTGTCATTCATCCAGTCATTAGATATGAAAATGTAGCGAGCACATTACTCTTCACCGGCTACCTGTAAAATGTAGAATAATTTTTGATTATTTGTTTTATTTCTGTTCTAATTTCCAAGTACAGACTTTTGTCTACTTTTATTGGATGTCTTTTTTTATCTTTTTTTTTGCATCCTTTGTGAAGCACTTTGTAATTTGTTATATGAATAATAATAATAATTATTATTATTATTATTATTAGTAGTAGTAGTAGTAGTAGTAGTAGTAGTATTAGCAGTAGTAGTAGTAGTAGTATTAGTAACATTATTATTGATGTAAAAAAAAAAACTGTAAAACTGTATGTGGAAACATCCCTGAATATATTTCAGTATGAGACATTAGACTGAATTAGTCATGCTCAAACTGTCTTTCACATAAAAACATTATTATGACAATTAAGACAATTTTGTTTCTTGTATCTTTTGTGTTTGTGCCTTTTGTGTTTTGTGTAAAAAAAAAAAATTGCTGGCTTGTATTTTATCTAATACAGGTATTATTGTTATTATTGTATTATTTGTGTTGGTTTTACTTGGACTTGGATTATTTATTTATTTTATTTATGTGTCTTATTGTTTTTCTGTCATATTTTTTATGATGAATGATGTTTTTTGTAAAACCAAGTAACAATGTGCTTCACGTGGCAAAGACTGAATAAAAACAATTTTCCTCCTTACAATTATAAGGAAAAAGAATACAGCAAGGTTATAATATGGTTTGCACAAATGAAGCGTTGCTTACAAAGTAGAGAAAACAAAGCAATTGTAAAGCTCTGTGGAAAAAAGAAATCCTTTGCTACAGCATGTGAGACATTGACATGGAAAAAGCACTACTTGGTGGAGCTGTTAACAACTCAAATACATGAGTGTGAACCCACTCGACACATCAGAAGAAAACAATGCAGGAAACTGCTGGTTTAATCCTGAACTGTGTGTTGTATTTTAAAATCTTGTTATAAGGGATCATGGATAATAGCCTGTCCAACATTCTCCTCTCACTCTCCACCTCCGCCAGGTCAAGGGGGCATCCCACATGTGATATCTTTTTCCCCCTCTTTTTGTAATTTCATCTACAATGAATTAAACACACCATCAACACATGTCTGTGTCAAATCTGTGAAATCTCATTGTATTGACAGTGATGCCACTGTTCTGGTGGTTGTCTAAGCAGAGAAAGAGTTTCATCGTTGTTATTTTTTTATTTCTTGTTCGTACAACTGAATTACAAAACAGACAAAGTGGGCAATTGCTCCGGATCCTGAGGCCCTCAGATGGCCTAAAGGCTCCGTGTTCACTGGGTGGCAATTAGTTCGCAATAACCTACTTAATTAAAAACTATTGTATGCAGCATTAAAGGACAAAATAAAGTGAATTTAGAAGGACCTCAGGGCAGCTTCTGTAATGTTAAGTGGTGATAAATCAGCTGCAGCAGTATCACACTTTTAACATTTGCCTTCTCATCCTTCTTTTATCATCTGTATCTTTTCACTCCACTTCTTGAAAAACTCATGAAATCAAACTGAAAATTGTCTTCATGAGGTGTTTGTCCTCCACTTATCCCACTCCACCTATAACGTAGAATGTATCATATTTGATGCATGCGTCTTAAAGCCCTCTACATGATCAGTGTGATATTTTTGTCCTGAAAAACCTGATATACATGTAAGGCTCAGAAGTTAAGATAATTTATGATGAAGAATTGGAAGGTTTAGCACTGAAGTAAATTACAGGGAATAAGTTAATTCATGCATTTGTTAAAAATATATTGACAGTGTTTACCCAATTAACTATTCACATTTATGTTTGCAGAATTATTATTTACACATTTAAATATTCTCCTTTGTAGTATTCGAGCAGCTAAGATAATCTGTTGAATCTGCCTTTCTAAATTACTTACATTTACTGATCCAAGTACTGCTAGCTCCTGATTGGTTAGTTCAGTCATGTGAGGTGGTGTGTCAGGAAGTGTTGTGGCGGTAACTGCCATGTGTGAAAAGTAAAACACTGGTCAAGAAGAAATCCATCTCCATCCTGCTGTCTCATTTTATAAAGAGTTGAACCATTACCCACCAACGAACCCTCACATTACATATATATTTAGATACATGCAATACACGGATAGTCCACCAGGGGGAGGAATTCGTTCACCAGAGGCCTTTCCAGGGACACTACAAGACTGTCATTAATGAGGAAGGAGGCAGAACTTTGCCAATTGTGAAAAGGAATTACCAATTTCTGAGACATGTTTGTGTTATATTATGTTTTTGCTTGTTCAAAAATAATAACATTTGAGCATTGAGACCCGATGTATCAAATATGGTACAAACTTCAGTTCAATTCAGTTTTATTTGTAGAGCCCTATATCACAACAAGGTTGCCTCACAGGGCTTTACAGAGTTAGTTGGATATAAACAAACACCAGTCAAATACACAGCAGATGAGGGAAATGGATTAATGTCCCGGGCATCCCCTGTCCTTAGACCCTCCTTCTCCAAAAACTCCAAAAACCCAGTGGGAAAAAAGAAACCTCAGGGAGAACCGCAGTGAAGGACAGATCCACTCCCATGGACGGACAGGCTGTAGATGCACCAGGGCTGATGGACGTCCATTTGCAGTTCCAGTCTGTAAAGATGCAGTAGGGCGGGGGCACATGAGGGGGTCCATCTAGTCAGATGAGACAAAATTGAAACTCATACACGGAAACCGATATTTGAAAAAAAAAAAACAAAACATTTTGCTGTTCAGTAGGACCAGTAAAGGCTCCAGTATCAAAGAACTGGAATTTTCTGTCAGTGATTTAATGATTCAGGCTTTACAGGGTTAACTCTGTATCAGCTTCAGTGAGTTTATTTACATGCACACTATTATTCCACTAGTATTCTGAATATAATATTCTGAATTTGACAGGTACCATGTAAACAGTATTTTCCCTTTCAATGTTCTGAATTAGCCTTTTTTTTCCCAATTAAAATGTGGGATATTGTCATGACCCTGAGGTCTTGTGTAATTCCATATGCTATTAAACTGTCTTTTTTTTTTCCCTTCATCCTTTTCTCCTTCTCCACCTGAGGGACGAACTGTGAACCTGTTTTTGTGGAAAATGGCACCTGATTGGATGCAGGCCTACCAAGCCATCAAAAGACATTACCTGATGACAGCAGTGGGCTCTCACCAGTCTCAGTGCATGGTACCATTTCATTGATAATCTATATAATACAGATCTAGTGTGTTTGGCCTATTTGTAAATATTTCCATTATGCACTTGGTAGTTAAGGTAGCTGTAAGAAGCCAATCCCCTGGTGCATTTTCTTGTGGTAAGATGTTTGTAATTGTTTAAACATGGATTGTTTAGTAGGTTGTGTCGGCTGTGCCCACCCAGACACTGCATAATAATGTTAAATAGTCATTTGGGTCTGCAAACTTCTGCCTCGCTGATCGTCTTAGGAAGTAGGGAAGGACAGGAGTCTTTTTTATGCTACGGTCAGGTTCCCCCAGGCTGGGCATAGCACAGCACTTCTCATTTATTCAAGGTTGCTAAACTCGGCCGCTGTTTACGCTCAGCTGTGGGAAAGACAGTGATCTCTGGCTGAGATGGATGCTCCAAGAAAAATCAACATTTCTAGTCGGAAAAAGAAATGGTCCTACTGGTAAAAATGAAAGAGTGCACCAGCAGCTGTTGGATAGAAGTAAATATGAAAAAGCTGAACTTTTTCTGAAGGTGTTTGAAGGAATCAAGCAGTTCACACGGTGGAACCTCGGTCACCATTGTTTTTAATGGGATAGGCAATCCTGTGCGTACATATGAATTTTAGTGACAGTCATTTTCAAATGTAAAAAGCTTACTGGGAATGTTCGTCTTTTTCAGAATGATGCCAAAAACTGGAACGTTTTGTGCATAGCTGTAGCTGATGCTGGGGGTAGTGACACAAGTATGATACAAGCCAGTGAACTCAAAAGATATGTGATGACTGTGGTGTATGCTTTCTAACAACAAATATCAGACCAAAAGCTTTCATTTTCTGAACTTTCTCTCACTTTCTTTTGAGGAGTGTGCCAGTGGTGTAGTCTACGTGATACGCAAGTATATGTCGTATACCCACGAGAAAAGGTCCAGAATTTCCGTATAACCATTGAAAAATGTGCAAAGATACACATCAGCATGGTTTTGTGACATAACATTCACTTTCCCGTTCAAAAATTCTCCTACTCTGTGTTATGAAGTGGACACTTTGGACCACAGGGGCTACCGTCAAGTGTGATGTGAACCCGACATTAACTACTAAGGAAGCAGTGCAAGTGTATGGTGGGTAGTGGCGTGCGATACTGCATAATTTAGTATCGATCCGATAGTATTGGCTAGTATTGATGATATCAATACCAATACCAATAATTAAGGTGGATGCATGATCAAATTGCTAAATCTTAATTAATTTTCATGACTTTTAGGTGTTTTGTGATGTTTCCTTTCTTATTATTAAATAGTTCAAACCCAGGACAGAATTAGGACAAAGTTTATAATTAAACAGAAAATATTTTATTATCAAAATAAGTTTTTTTTTTGTTTTGTTTTTTTCCAGAAACAATAGAACAGTAACAACATAATTTTTCCTTGTACAATTGTCATGTCTGGAATTTTTTTCTTAAATAAACAAAGTGCACAAATTATCACCAGGAAACAAATTCTTTTTTTCAGGTAGTGTTCAGAAACTGCAATACAAAAATTAAATAAAAATGATCTGTACCTTATAGCCTTTTTACAAATTATTCAGCTTACTGTTGTCTCATTTTCGGCCTGAAAATAAAATATAACCACACGGTGCTGCTCTTCCATGCCATTCTTCTGCTCTGTGTCTCAGTCTGTGCATGCGTTGTGCATGTGCTGGTGGACGGGCACACATGAGCCACAACTTGCTTGTTTGCTTTGTGCTGCTGAGTCACATGATGGCACAACATCGAAACACAGGAGGGGGGAGGAGAAGCAAAGTGTGCCTGCTCCGCGCTAAGACAGAAGCGGTGAGCTTGGCAACCTGGCTTTCACCTCTTTGATGAAACCACAACAATGTGTACAAGAGAAAAACTGAAACTTAAGTATCAATGTCACCACGCTATAATGTCGATCTGATACCGATACTGACTTAGTATCCATACTATCGATATTTGGATCCGCCCACCTCTAATGGTGGGCACGAGTCAACAACTTGAACTGGTCCATCAGCGTTTTGCACTGTTGTTTACTGTATTTGCGCTTTCTTTATTGAAGAATCCAATATAAGGCCATACACAGCAGCTTTACCTGATGGTGTCGTACAGTATAGACTATTGTAACAGCAGGTGATTGGGACATTGAATTCTATCTAAAACTAGCTAACTGGTGGTTTGGTGAAGTGAAGGAGCTGCTGCTGCTGCTCTGTATGTGTGTGTTGCAGATGAGAACTGGACCTGACCAGTCTTGAGGAGTGAGAGTCAGGAGAGGGAATTTAAAAACAGGCATCCTTAGTTAGAGCGGAGAAACGGAAAACAACATCTAAAGCTGGTAGAAACAATTTAAATGAACAAAGTAATGCTATATTCAAATGTTAATATTTGTAGCTTCACCAGTGTTGAACTCGAGGAATAAATTTCACAGAGGCAATGATAACCTTTTGCCTTTATGGCATCCGTTTTATTTTTCAACTGATCACTAGCTTACACTTCTAGTGACTGAGACTGTGTGATGACCTCTGAACTCCACTGACACGATAATCCTGACTTGCACCGCTCTGTGGTGGAAAAAGAACACTACACCTCATTAAAACTGCATGACAGTCACAGATCACATATTATAAAAGATGAGTACATTAAATAAAAGGATGTATTTTGACAGTTAATATAGTTCATTCATAAAATTGTTAATCAAAATGAAATTAATTCATTGTCATCTTAAAGTTCTATTTATTAAGACACCATGTACACCATTAAAGGACTGTTATGTCAGATATAGTTGTCACATAATTCGAGCTATTGAAATAGTGGATTTTTTGCCTCCTTCTGTCTATGAATATTGTAAAAAGTTCATTAACCCATAAAGACCCAAACATCCATCACTGACCAAACCATCTACTGATGTAAACTGTTTAATACCTGTTGATTGAAATATTATTTTGATACACAGTCTAGGTCTTTAGTTGAATCCTTTTAGTAACTGGTAGTTTAATGTTGTTAGGATTCCTCTGTTTCATTAGACTTTTTTTGATTCACTGGATTCCTTTGTTTTGCTGGTGGGTGATGGGATTCTTCAGGTAGGATGGGTCATACCTTGGTTTACACAACAAAGTGGCAGATTGACATATGCCCAAAAGGATTGTAAATCACAGAAGATAAGATGTAAAAACACAGTCAGTAAAAACATCTGGTTGACTTAGAATCAGATAACACCAGACCATTGTTGGAGACCTTACCCACCTTGCCCACAAAGGGGGTCAGCCCAGAGACTGAGGAGGAGTTTACAAGGAGTATAAAAGTGATGTGGCATTACAGCATTGGAGCCATTTCATTTTCCTCTGGGGGGTGGATGGTCCTCAGCTGGAAGTGCTTTGTTTGTGGCCCCCTCAGTGGGGTGGGCCTTCAGCTGAGTTATGCTTTGTCTGTGGTCAGATCAAGTCAATTCAATAAATTTATAAAAATGAATAAAAAAAGGAATCCAGACATGGAGCTTCCAACAAAAGAGCAAGCTAACAATACATTAATTCTATTCCTCCTTGTAAATAATTGGTGTAAAATACAGTTATTCATCTTTTCATGGTCATCAGATATGACCCATTTGGACGTTCAGAGATTCTGTAGTTACCGTGGAAACACCGGCATCTTCTACAACATTGATTCACCAATAAAACCTTGACACTGGATGGAGACACTTGTTTTATGTTCAGGTAATGATATATTTTACTGGAAAGGTCACTTTTTCTTCAGTTTTCTCTGTTTTTGATGTAATAACCCTCAACTTTAATCTGAGCTTTTATGAACATCTACATGATCCATGAATGAAATATCAGAATATACCTGATTTATACTGATAAAATACAGAAAATAATATTATAAAGTAATGGTGATACATCACTTAAGAAAGGTTAGGTATAGAGAAAATGTCATTTGAGAACTGCAATGAAAGCACTGGGTCTTTTCAAGTGGTCCTTTCTGTATCTATACTAGTATTAAGACCTGCTGAACAGGGCCAAAACCTATTAACCCATAAAGGACCACTTGTGTTATAATGTTAATTACTGATGCTTTTGTTTACCTCCAGGTTGTGCTATCTGCAGTGCAACAAAATCCACTGGCATCCTCACAGAGCAAAGGGTGTCTACATCTAAGGAGCATACTTCTTTATTTGAAACTTATTTGTTTTGTCTTGTCATTGGCTGTTCAATGGTTATTTAAAGTCCAGCTGTTAATGACTGTTCTACATCTTGTGTTGCTTACATTTACATTTAGATAATGCATAACTAGTCTTTCATGATCTTAATTATGTGTGGATGCATACTTTATGCATTAATGAGCATGGTGGTTCTTGTGTGGGGCCGT